>JAODAL010008694.1:0-115827 GCA_025379985.1 Phyllomedusa bahiana | reverse complement strand
ACCACCAAAGCGTTCCTCAGTTTCCCCAGTCTCTCGAGTCATGATGGGACAGCCCCGTCAGCCTCCACCTTTTTCCCCGAGTACCACCAGCACCACCAAGACCCATCCACCCTTCCCTTTCCCCGCGTTTTCCACCGGCCGCCGCCCCCACGGGCCCCAGCCGCCCCTTTTCTGTTACCAGGTTTGGGAGCAGAAAAAAACCAACTTCAACCCAAACCATCCCAAAGCCAAAAGCCTGAATGTCGGCATTGCCAGGCTTTTGGCTTGGAAATGTTGCCTTTCCGTCTGGTGGACACAAGTGGGTTTCCGCCACGTCATGCCCTCGCCTTGCCCCCAAATACAAGATTGCCGAGCAGGCATTTCTTTGCCAAAAAAAGCCTCCCTGCCCCTGGCCAGACACGTGTCATCTAAAATTTCAAGCCTTTTTGTCTGCATCTGTGTCCGGAAAAGTCCAACTGACCACCGACACTTTGGACTAGTAAGCAGGGCCCAAAGGGCCCGCTATATCTCTGTGACAGCTCACGGGGTGAGCTGGGTGGATGTCTCTGGGGGTGACGGTGGCCTCAGCTCGGCGCACGCTCTTCAAAACTGGAGGATGGTGCAGGGCTCTTTTCCCCCAAGGTCCTCTGGTGGCATCACGTGCCCAGAGAAACCAAGCCGTTTAAAAATTAATCCCCTTGGAGACCGTCCCCCCAAAACAGGTCAGGAGCTGTGGACGGCTCTCCGCAACGAGACCGAGCGCTGGCTGGGTGCAAGAACCTTGGTCCAGGCAAGGTGGTGTGCGATACGGGGAAATCTGCTTTGGCCGCCCTTAAGATCGGTAGGCTGGAGCACATCCCTTGCCTGGCACATGTCATGAACCTCGTCTCCAGAAATTTCTAAAGAGCTACCCGGGTCTGGACTGGCCTGCTGAAGAAGGCTCGAGGTCTGAGTTTCGCACTTCCCGCCGTTCGCACCCTGCTTCGTCCCGCCTGGCTGTGTTGCAGCGTCAGCTCGGCCTCCCAGTTAACCGTCTCATTTGACCCTGGCAAAACACGCTGGAATTCCACCCTTTCCCCATGCCCAGCGATTGTGGGAGCACGCAATGCCATTACGCAGTACGAAGTGAAAAACATGACAAAGCCGGGTGGGACCTCGGGTTTCACCCAGAGTGAGGAGTAAAAGCTCTGCACTCCTTGCCAGTTTTGAAGGACGCCACCCCCAAAATGGTCAGTGCGGACGAGGCCCTTGGCAGCATTGAAGCATTGGTGAATTTAGTTTTCTGGAACGATCGTTGGGCACTCTGAAACATCAGGTCCTGCCACGACGGAGGGGGAGACGGACACAGATGCGGAACGGAGCCTTTTCTCCTCGTTTGAATCCCAAGGCCCGACAGTTTCCAATTTTATCGGTCTTCAATTAGGGAGTGGTTCTGGGTCCAGGCTAGTGCAAGGGGCGCCTCAAACTCTCAGGGTGCATCATCTGAGGCAAGGGCCAGGGCTGTGTTGAAGCTGTGCCGGAGGAAGCGGAGGAGGAGGAGAGGAAGAATTCCCTAGACACCGATGTTACTGACGTCCCTGCCTTGGAAAGAGGTTGGGAGCGAATTAGAGGTGAAGGAGGAAGATGAGGAAGATGAAACTGTTTGCTATGTTGCCCCTCGTAATCCCAGAGGCCTTGGGAAAATCAAGGCTCCATCTTTCTCACAAATGGTGCTTGCTTTTGGATGCTCCCATTTCCCTATGTTCCTCCAACAATGATCCCCCTCGATTAATGGGGCCATCAAAATGGAAAACAAACATTTACTGGGGTATGGCCAAAACCCTCCCCCTGGATCCCCGTAAAACAAAACTAAAAACTCAGCAAACTTTCCCTTCCCCACCCTACCCAAATAAGGAGTAAAATGGCAGGAAATGGAGACCTTGCTTATTGATCCACCTGGAGACATCTTGGGGGTTGCGTCTGCTTCCACGTTTTCTTTCAAATGTCCACGGTGGAACAACCGCCAGCGAACGTGGAACAGCAGTAGAGTGCCAAGTCAGCCGTAAGCGGGACCAGCAGCAGCAAAGCAAGAAGAGGTGGGCCCAGAAAGCCTAAAATGGGTTTGGGGACCCTCTGGGCCAATCTTTATATTTACCACCTCACCCAACGCATGCAATGCAGGGCCAACACACATACAACATCGCCAGAGAAACCCACTTAAAGATTCATGGTGGCCACGACTTAAAAACTGCGTCCCTCAACACCGATGGTTTTTGTAAATGTGGGTTTCTCCGGACCCAATATACCCTTTCTGGGTAGCCAAAAGTGGACCGAATGGCTTTTTTCGAGCTGGCCTGTGCCCCACGCCAGAAAGAGGGATGGTTGTCCTGCCCAGCACAAGCCCAGCCTCATTATCTGAGCGGACCCTTCAGAGCAACAAAGCCGGAGGAGTCCCCCACATTACAGACAAACCCGCATCCGGCCCTTTTCCCACAGATAATTGTGGAAATCCGTTTGACTTTTCAATCAAGGAAATAATCCAGGTCATGGATCCCCTCCCTGATGATGTTTGTTGGCCCCCAAAAATTGCCCGAGGTCACACCCGATTAAGTTTTAGCCATTGGTCTACTTTCACATTCCCCTCTCCAAAAACAGAAAATGGTCCCCACCCCCCCCTCTGAAAAAACTTAATTTTTAATTAAAAATGATCATTTCTTCTTTCCCTGCAATTTTTATTCTCAATTCCCAACATTCCCATTTTTGCTTGGATTTGCGCTGGTGAGGAGACTGTAAAAGACAACCAAGGGTTTCGTGACAAAAACCATAAATTCCCCCATTTACTCCACTTTCAATCCTTTTAGAATTTTTCGCATTGTCCCCAATGGTTTTTTTGGGGTCGTGTTTTGCATCACAATTTTATTTAAATAGTGGCTGAGTGAAGTCATTTTTATATAATTTTTTGTGGTCATTGGTGCTTTTGTGAGATTTACAGCAAATAATCCGTGGTCCTTTTTGAACCAGAAAATGTTTTGGCCTTTTTAAGTGCAATTTTTCCTCCCCCTCAACAATTTTTAACAGAGGCTGAGAAAGTTCATATTTTAATATAATTTTTTGGGGTCATGTTGCCCCCTGTGAGATACAGCAATAAATCATGGTCCCCCCTTTGGAACAGAAATGGTGGCCCTTTTTAAGTGTCATTTTCCCTCCACTCAACAAAACAATTTTTAAACAAGTGGCTGAGAAGTCATTTCTTTTATAAAATTTTTTTTTTTGTGGTCATGCATGTTGCTTTTGGAAAATGCCGCAATACTAACTACAGGGTTCCCTATTCTAAAAAAAAAATGGTTGTTTTCTAAATAGAGCCATGTTTGGTTTTCTTCAAACAATTGTCAAAAAGTGGGGCTCATGGGTTCAAATGTTTTGAATTTTTTGGGGGGGGGCCATGTTGAGCGCCTGTGGACAAATGGCGCAAGCTTATACTACAGGTGGCTAATTGTATAAAAAAAATGTTTGTTTTTTCTAAAAACAGGACCCCAATTTGTTTCTTCACAAAATTTGGCAAGAGTTGCCCAAAAGGGTGATGGTGGCTGTCAGAAAACAGGAAAAAAAATAAGGTAGGACCACTGTTTTGTTTTTAATGGAACAACATATTGCAAAATGAACTTGTATTTTTTGCAAAATATCTTTAAACATAGGTATCCAATCCCCTGAAGTTGAAAAGAAACAACCAAATTTAATAAATTAACAAAATTTAAAAAAGAGAAAAACACAGACATGGTTGGAATTCCCATCCCCTATTTTTTTTAAAAAGAATTTGTGGGTTTTTTTTCTAGAAACTTAAACCTGCATGTACAAAAATACTTTGGTTAAAAAAATTTTTCCCGTTTTGAGGGTGATATTTTTTAAATAATCGAAACCAAGAGTTTGAAATCGGCCAAAAGGGTTTTTTTAATGGTGAACGAAAATATTTCCAGAATCATGCCGATAATATAAGGTTAAAAATCCTGAGCATCATCCCCTATTTAAGAAAGCGCCTTTTTTTTCGGGCCGCCTTCCCCCTGTAAAATTATGGGGGTGGCGGCCACAGCAAATTTCAGATTTACAGAAATAGAGAGGCAGGTGAAGAATGGTGTGGTTGCGACCGCTCCTGACCACTGGAAATGTGTACTTGGGTGTTGCGACAATTGTGGCTGGAAAAAATCACATTGAACCTCCCCCGCTACCCTCGTTTTTTACAAATAGAAACCAAACGTTTCCTGTTAATTTTTCAGCACACAAGTGGTCTCTCAGCGACCCTCATAAGGGAAAGGGACCCCTGCGCTTCCTGGCCCTGTGGGCCCAAAAACAGCTCAGCAAAATTAAGTCTATTTCTGCACAGAGAAACCTCTACAGTAAGCTTGTGGATCCCTCCACATTTAGTGTTAGATTTAGAAGGATTTTTTGAAGATTTTATGTAAGTTTTAGCTAAGAAAGAATATTTTAAAAAAAGCAAAGCGTCTACCAATGTAAAATTTCACGGCGGGGAGAAGCAGGGGGACCCCGCGGGGCCCGAAATAACAAGACAAAGCCTCCTATCTATAAAGAACAACTGGGAAAATAAAAGTTCACCAAGTACTTAAGAGTGGGGTAAGACATTGGTTTAGTGGAATATCCATTAATTATTAAAACAGTTTGCTATTGAAAAATATTTCCTGGGGGGGATATAGGGCCCAGGCCTGAACTTATATTGGGATACACATCATTCTAAGTTACCTGCAGGTTTCCTTTTTAGGGTGCACAAAAAACTCCACTTTTTATTTATCAAGTAACATTTTCAGATATGTTTGTTCTATTTTAATTTATAACCCCATTAACACCCTGGTGACTGTTATGATATTATCCCCACCCTTGCGTTTAAATTAACAATCCAGCAAAAATCCTTGGTAAGTCCATCCAAACGGGTTTTGTTTGATTGCCAAAAAATACCGATGTAATCATACGAAAACCATAACAGTTACGTTGTTTTTTTTGAAACTTTTTGCCGCCAACCACATTGTTCATTGACCGCAGAGCATCCCACTCCCCACTGTAAAATCCCTTAAAACAGCCAATTCCTAATATTTCAACCACAGGTGGAATTTGAAAGGTTGCCAAAAAAATACCGTTTATTATAAACCAAAACATAACAAGTTAACGTTGTTTTTTGACCTTTTTGGCACACCCCCAGGTTATTGTTATTCCATTGACCGCACCAATCCCTTCCCAACGTAAATCTTAAAACAGCCAATTCCTATAGTAAAAACCACAGTGTTGAATTGAAAGGTCAAAAAATACCCCGTGTAATTATACGAAAAACCATAACCAAATACACGTTTGGTATTTTTGACTTTTGCGGCCCGCGCCCAGCCCAATTGTTCATTGACGCAAGCATCCCCACGTAAAAATCTTGAAAACAGCCAATTCCTATTATTCAACCACAGGTGGAAATTGAAAAGTTTTCCATGTTGACTTTGTTATAACTAAAGTGATTTTGCCCCCCTAAAGATGTAGCACCATAAATCCATTTTGAAACTGGTTTGTGGAAAATGGTTAATTTTCATCTTCTCCCAGCTTTGGTTTGGGTGTAAATTAAATGAAGGGTGTTGTTGCTCCTCCCATAGACTTTAATAAAAATGGGTAATTTCCGCTCATAATCTCGATGCTACCCCAACTATCGGAAAAACCCATATCGATAAGCCGGCCGACTAATCGAGACTTATGGCTCGATCTCCGATAGCCCAAACTCAATCGCTCACAAAAAACACCTAAAAAAAAAAAAAATTCCTCCTGAGATTTTACAAGGGGAGGTAACAGGAAGAAATCCTTGAAAACCCAGAAATTGGTAGGTTTATTCCCAAGAACATGGAGTAAAGGAGCAATATGGACCAGAGAAACAAAGAACAAGAGACACAATTTTTCTCCTCCAGCCACCGTTGAGTAAAAAATTGAGAAAAAGAAATGCCTAATGAAAAAGGGGCACCTTGGGGTTGTAACAGGAGCGTTAAACCCGACCAGTTAAATTTCCCCCAAGTGAAGCTTCCCCAATTGGTCATTCACTCATACGGAGGGGTGCCAAAGCGCTAAACCCCATGTCCCCTTGACTGTGTTACCTGAGGAAGGCTTGGAGTTCCTCCACACTTTTCCCCCTTCCACAAAAAACTCCTGCTTCCAGCACGACAGTTTTTTTCGTTGCTGCGCGTCATCAGGGCATTTTAACCTGCGTGTTAATAGATGACGGACGCCAGCCTGGGCTCTCACCGCACCAACTGTAACTCCGGCCCCGGGTCATGCTGTGGCCCAGGACAGGTATAGTCTATGTCCAGTGAAACTAAAATGGTGGTTGAAAGACTCCTTTTTCCGGCACTTTTTAATCTGGGGTCATGAGAATAGTGCTCAGCACAGGAACCTGACACCGCCAAACCGTACACATAGCTCTATACTACAGAGAATAGTGCTCAGCAGGTTTGGGGCTCATGCTGTGTTCCAGGACAGGGATATTCAATGTCCAGTTCAAGTAAAATGATGGTTCAAATCATACTGCCTTCTGGCACTTTTTAATTTGTGGTACTGTGGTACAAGACAGGGATAGTGAATGGTGTGTGATTTTTTTTCTGTGGCTTTTATAACCTAAGTGTGTTGCCTAAGATGTAGCACATATTCATTTGACTGTTGTGGATGTTAATTCCAGCTTCTCCAGCCCTGTTTGGGTGTAATAATGAAGGTGTTGTTCCTCTCCCATAGACTTTAATGGTCATCGGCGATAATCGGTTATCGACTATCGAAAATCGTCTAGATAACTGCCGATATCGACTATCGAACGATGACGATAGTCAACATAATCGCTCATCACTACTCCTGAGCACCAGTGCTTTCCAAGAGGCAGCAGATTAACTTTTACATGTGCTACAGTAACTGTGTAGGCAGTTTTCAGTGGGGCCTCCAGCAGCCCTGGAAAAGGTAGCTGTTACAAGCCTACCTTAATAGTTTTGAAAGGTTCCCAGAGGTGCTACTTTGCTTCAGCTCCAGAGCATTTTAAGCTATGGACCCCAAGTTTCATCTATGTTCATGGAGGGTTGCTTTCTAGTTAGAATGGTTATAAGGGATTTATTTGGGCCACAGAAAGAAGCTGTAGATGGGAACTCACCTGACACATGTCTGCTCACATCTTGGGTCAGGCAATGGCTCCCTATTCCCAATATATTATATGGTATGATTAATGACATCGGTGGAAAGTACATCTTGCCCTGCAAAATAAAAGCCTTCATATATCTATGTAGATAAAAAAAATAAATACAGTTATGGCTCTTGGAAGGCAAGGAGGACAGGGGTTAGAAGGGGTTAAAAATAGCTAAGTTTGTCAACTGTCAGTTAAAATATATGCCACACTTGTGTGAATTGAACCACAGGGTGATTCAAAAAGGCTGTAATAATATCAGTGATAAAGGGCCAGTAAATGAAAGTCAAATAAAAACTGGTTTAGTCCTTTAACTATATTTAGTATAAGTAGTGTATAGTTAAAATCTGAATAGGTAGTATGTCTCTTTAGCTCTAGCTCCTGAAGACACGATGTACGTCGTGTGAGATGCTGCTCAGCAATTAGCTGCACCTGTTTATCTTTCCCAAGTAGCATAGGGGCCAGTGTTGCCTGCTACTGGGTTCAGTCTAGTCCAGCCATTGAGCTGTAAGTATGGCCTATGTGGTGTTTTTGAGTAAATAATGTCCCATTTTTTTCTGTGTTTTCACTTTAAATTAAAGATATTTTTATCAGATGGTGATCAGTGTTAAAATTTATTTTGGCTGATCTCACCCTTTATTCTACATACGGGAAAATCCAGCACAGCACAGGTCTTTCTGGGGCTACAATAGTTTCTATTCACTGACATGCTATTCTAATTACTTTTCTTTTATTCCTAGCCTATCCATAGCCTATACACATGCTTGCCACATCAGTAATGCGCCGAAGTTCTGTAATGCGCAAAAACACAGAGGCGAGGCACGTCTTTACATGCCATTGATGAGCGCACAAAAAACACTTTTATAGATTAAAGTGCATTTTACACTAAAAACTAGACACGAAAATTCACTTTGCCCCGTCTATTATCATACATGTCTCCTTTAATGTCTAACCCCTTGACGATCGCCCGCTAACTTTTGACATCAGCAAACACATAGGTGAGGCACGTGAAACTTTTGATGGAACTTCATCTGCAGATGCCACTTTCATCTGCAGACGAACGACCTGCACCACCCAATGTCAAAATTCATTAAGGCGTTAAAAGTTAAGCTAGACTTGTAGACAGGGCAATAGACAGGGCGAAGTGAATAGAAACTTCACAGCCACGTTCCCAGCGAAGCCTCTGCAAGTGCTGGAGAGTAGGAGACCTCCGCTCCCCGGCACTCAACCCTTTGATTGCTCTGTCAGGTGATCGGGACTCCGGTGACCTGACAGATCCCGGGGAACAGCTGCACAGTCAGCTCTGGGGAACTAGGGCTCTCTGTGTAAGAAGCCAGCAATCAGGGCAAACTGTGTGCTGCGCTGATTGCTGCCTGTGTCAGACTGACACAAATTATAATGTATTAGCATATATTTATGTATATATGTATTAGAATATGCTAATACATTGCTAAGTGTAAAAAAATGTAAAACAGTTATCCCTTCATTCATTAAAAAAATAAAAAAACATAAAAAAGTGTAGAAAAAATTGATAAAATAAAACTAAATACATTATACACGAAAAAAAAACCTAAACATATTAGGAATCCACACAACCGTGATAATCTGTGGAATTAATCTAACAAGTTATTAAGTGTGAAATGTGAATGGTGTAAAAAAAATAAATAAATTGGGGTTCAAGTCTATATCAAATTGAATGAGAACATCACAGAGAAGGAGAGACTGGGAAAAAAGAGTACTTCAAGAAGAGATGCAATAGATTTTAGTAGTTTAAAAATGCCACCCCAATTTTTAGGAACTGCTGAACATTGATTGTTACTTAGGGTGCTTTCACACGGTGCGGTTTTGGTGCATTTTTTTGGATGCGTTTTTTTGTGCAGGAAGGCACAACAATTCATGCAAGACATTGTTGCACAAAAAATGCATACAAAAAACGCATCAAAACTGCACCACAACCGCACCGTGTGAAGGCACCCTTATAGTAGCAGTGGTGGTGGTATTGCTTCTTTAAAAGTCTGATCCCCAAATGTTTTGACAAGTTTGGACAAACTACTGTTAAACTTAATAAAGACCTATGTGAGCACCACTCTTCCTCTTTCTATACAAAAAAAAATCAGCAAGTCCTATGTATCCCAAAATGTAAGTTCTTAGAATGATCTCACGATCATATTGTATAAAGAATACTGCTTTAATTAGCAGCTAGCAATGGTGATAGCAGACCATTCTAACATTACTCTGAATATAATTTTAAACAGGTTGAAAAGTACTATATGTAGTATAATTTCAGCATGTTATTATTATTATTATTATTATTATTATTATTATTATTATTATTATTATTAGTAGTAGTAGTAGTAGTAGTAGTAGTAGTACTACAATACTCACCTGTAGTGAATAACATTGGGGCACATTTATTATGGCAATTGCAACAGAATCCTTGTACAAGTTGCATAAAAATACTGCCACACCTAATATCATATTTAGTATGTGTTTTCGATAGTTTTTAGCCACGTTTGTGACACATCCAACAAAGGATGTTTGGTTTTATGGAAATAAGCGTGGTATTCTGAAAATTGCTATTTTAAGATTTATTTTTAAATTTTGGGACATCAAATTTTTATGCCATACATAACACAAAAGTATGCCAATATTTTTTTTTTTTTAAATACACTTAATATTACTTTACTGTACACTGTTTTATAATCAGTGATAAAAACAAAAAAAGATAGAATACTGAAAATATGTACATTATATTTTAAGCTTTTCTAGAAGTTTCCTTCAAAAATAATCACAATAAAAAAAATTGGTAACTAAATAAAAACAACAATTCTGTTTGAAAAAAAAATGAGCATGTCTACAGTACACTCATTTGAACACATAGTTCTGAATATTTATTTATGTTTCTTCTCTTGACCAGGCTTATTTTCAAGCTTGAGTCATTTTTAATTGCAAATACATGCACGAAGAAGCTTTATTATTAATCAATCTGTCCAGAAACCTGGCATTTCTACAACTCAATACTTGCAAATAAAAAGCTACAAGAGCAAAGAATATATTAAAAAATAATAAAAGGCCTATTATGCAGGGACATAGGTTTTACGAAAATGAATATAAATTAATCTAGATTATTATTTTGTGATTGCATTTTTGAGACTTCAAATAAATACAGAGCTGTTTTTGTGTTTTAGTAGCCAGCTTAACTCAATAAGTCACCTAAGATGCTACACATATTATTTAATTTGATAAGCCAATGACCTTGACAAAGTATCAAATGGAATGTGTAGCACCTATAGTAGCTTGCTTGTGTATGTTTTATGTCTTATGTCTTTTATGTTTTATAAGTGTTGTATAATTTTTCATTTTTTTCTGATTTTTGAAGTTACTATCAGTGCTTATTTTAATACTTTTTGACTTTAGTCATACAGACTAAAAATATAGTATTTAGCTTGTCTTTGATGCTGTCATTTTTAAATGACAAATGTCAACATCTAGAAAATACTCTATTCTTGCAGAGTTTAAGGCAGAGGAGCATAGAATACTTGAGACCCTAGCTTCAAACAATCCAACTGTTCAACTGTGCTGCAAAGGCAAAGAGCATGCATTCATTTCAGGGTAATGGGGTTTTCACATGGCGTTTTTGGATCCGATTTTGGATCTGAAAATTTCATCCAAAAACGCAGTGGCGATCGGATCCTAAACTGATCCAACACGTATCCAACACGCAGCTGCATGTTTGGATGCATGTTGGATGCAGCAGGATTGCACCTTATCATTTTAGATAGGGCTCATGCTGCGTCTTTTGGACCAAGAATTGACGTCAAATGTTGGAACGGATCTGAAAGACAGATCCAAAAGAAGCAATGAGACACTCATGGGTGTTTCATATTAAAAGCAATGTAAATCACACTGTTATTTATTAGATGCGTGTTTGGGTGGGATCTGACAGACAGATACAAACACATATCTAAAAGCATATGTTCACACCAACTCAACACGCCGTGTGAACATACCCTAAGGGTATTTTCACATGACGACATTGTGTGGCATATTTCGGCACGTAATTGTGCTTCAATACCCCATTATTTTTCAACTTATACCAGTATAATAATAAAAAGTAAGGGCCACTTACAGTGATCTGGAAAATTGAGAGGGGAGCTCTGATTGGTTGCTATGGACAACAAAGTGAGTTTTAGACCTAGACAGTTTTCATACATGTGGCCCTAATTTCTGATAATTATCAAACTATATAAAACTAAATTACTTAAATTAAAAAAAATATATATATATATATATACTACCATTCAAAAGTTTGGGGTCATCCAGACAATTTTATGTTTTCCCTGAAAACTCATACTTTTATTTATCAAATGAGTTGCAAAATGAATAGAAATATAGTCCAGACATTGACAAGGTTAGAAATAATGATTTTTAGCTGTTATCTAGCTGTTAATTTGCTGAAGTAATCTGGAGAAATTTCACCCCATGCTTCCAGAAGCCCCTCCCACAAGTTGGATTGGCTTGATGGGCACTTTTTGCGTACCATACGGTCAAGCTGCTCCCACAACAGCTCAATGGGGTTAAGATCTGGTGACTGCGCTGGCCACTCCATTACAAATAGAATACCAGCTGAATGCTTCTTCCCTAAATAGTTCTTGCCTAATTTAGAGGTGTGCTTTTGGTCATTGTCCTGTTGCAGGATGAAACTGGCTCCAATCAAGCGCTGTCCACAGGGTATGGCATGGTGTTGCAAAATGGAGAGATAGCCTTCCTTATTCAAAATCTCTTTTACTTTGTACAAATCTCCCACTTTACCCGCAACAAAGCAACCCAAGACCATCACAATACCTCCACCATGCTTGACAGATGGCATCAGAAACTCTTCCAGCATCTTTTCAGTTTTTCTGCATCTCACAAATGTTCTTCTGTGTGATCCAAACACCTCAAACTTCGATTCGTCTGTCCATAACAATTTTTTCCAATCTTCCTCTGTCCAATGTCTGTGTTCTTTAGCCCATATTAATCTTTTCCTTTTATTAGTCAGCCTCAGATATGGCTTTGTCTTTGCCACTCTGCCCTGAAGACCAGTATCCCGGAGTCGCCTCTTCACTGTAGACATTGACACTGGCGGTTTGCGGGTATTATTTAATGTTGCTGCCAGTTGAGAACCTGTGAGGCGTTGATTTCTCAATCTAAAGACTCTAATGTACTTGTCTTGCTGCTAAGTTGTGCCGCAGGGCCTCCCATTTCTCTTTCTACTCTGGTTAGAACCTCTCTTTGCTCTCCTCTGAAGGGACACACTGTTGTAGGAAATCTTCAGTTTCTTGGCAATTTCTCGCATTTCTCAGAACAAGAATAGATGGTTGAGTTTCACATGAAAGTTCTCTTTTTCTGCCCATTTTGCGAGTTTAATCAAACCAACAAATGTAATGCTCCAGATTCTCAACTAGCTCATAGGAAAGTCAGTTTTATAGCTTCTCTAATCAGCAAAACTGTTTTCAGCTGTGCTAACATACCGTATATACTCGAGTATAAGCCGAGTTTTTCAGCCCAAAAATGAGCTGAAAAACTCTACCTCGGCTTATACTCGAGTCACTGTCGGCGCTCGGGCGCTGTGATGGCCCGAGTGCCGACAGGGACGCTTCAGTTATATGCGACTCCTCAGGGAGCGCATATAACTGAAGGCCGAGTGAGAGCACAGTGTCCGGGCGCAGCGCTGGCCCGGGCACTGTCCGCGATCCCTTCACCTATATGCGACTCCTCCGGAGCGCATATAGATGAAGGGATACCACTGCGGGGCACAGAGCGAGCGCTCCGTGCCCCGCAGTGGTCTCCGGGCGGCCGCAAGCAGCGTTTCCGGCACAGGCAGCGTGTGTCATCACGCTGCGTGCGCGGCCTGATGACGTCACCCGCCTGTGCCGAGAAGATGCAGGACAGCGCGCGGGACGCCGGACAGCGAGGAGGCGGAGCGGCGAGGGACACGGAGCAGCGGGGAGCCAGGTAAGTGATTTTTTTTTTTTTTTTTAAACTGCCTATCCCTGCCTACAGCTGCCTATACCTGCCTACCTCCGTCCATATACCTGCCTACAGCTGCCTATACCTGCCCTATACCTGCCTACAGCTGCCTATACCTGCCTACAGCCGGCCCTATACCTGCCTACACCCGGCCCTATCCCTGTCTACAGCCGGTCCTATACCTGTCTACAGCCGGCCCTATACCTGCCTACAGCCGGCCCTATACCTGCCTACAGCTGCCTATACCTGCCTACAGCCGGCCTATACCTGCCTACAGCTGCCTATACCTGCCCTATACCTGCCTACAGCTGGCCCTATACCTGCCTACAGATGCCTATACCTGCCTACAGCCGGCCCTATACCTGCCTACAGCTGGCCCTATACCTGCCTACAGCCGGCCCTATACCTGCCTACAGCCGGCCCTATACCTGCCTACAGCCGGCCCTATACCTGCCTACAGCCGGCCCTATACCTGCCCTATACCTGCCTACAGCTGCCTATACCTGCCTACAGCCGGCCCTATACCTGCCTACAGCCTGCCCTATACCTGCCTATACCCTGCCTACAGCCTGCCCTATACCTGCCTACAGCCTGCCCTATACCTGCCTATGGGGCCATATACCTGCCAAATACCTGCCTATGGGGCCATATACCTGCCTATTACCTGCGTATGGGGCCAAATATGTGCCATTTGGGACATACACTCACCGGCCACTTTATTAGGTACACCTGTCCAACTGCTCGTTAACACTTAATTTCTATTTAGCCAATCACATGGCGGCAACTCAGTGCATTTAGGCATGTAGACATGGTCAAGACAATCTCCTGCAGTTCAAACCGAGCATCAGTATGGGGAAGAAAGGTGATTTTGAACGTGGCATGGTTGTTGGTGCCAGAAGGGCTGGTCTGAGTATTTCAGAAACTGCTGATCTCCTGGGCTTTTCACGCACAACCATCTCGAGGGTTTACAGAGAATGGTCCGAAAAAGAAAAAACATCCAGTGAGCGGCAGTCCTGTGGGCGGAAATGCCTTGTTGATGCCAGAGGTCAAAGGAGAATGGGCAGACTGGTTCGAGCTGATAGAAAGGCAACAGTGACTCAAATAGCCACCCGTTACAACCAAGGTAGGCAGAGAGCATCTCTGAATGCACAGTACGGCGAACTTTGAGGCAGATGGGCTACAGCAGCAGAAGACCACACCGGGTGCCACTCCTTTCAGCTAAGAACAGGAAACTGAGGCTCCAATTTGCCCAAGCTCATCGAAATTGGACAGTAGAAGATTGGAAAAACATTGCCTGGTCTGATGAGTCTCGATTTCTGCTGCGACATTCGGACGGTAGGGTCAGAATTTGGCGTCAACAACATGAAAGCATGGATCCATCCTGCCTTGTATCAACGGTTCAGGCTGGTGGTGGTGGTGTCATGGTGTGGGGAATATTTTCTTGGCACTCTTTGGGCCCCTTGGTACCAATTGAGCATCGTTGCAACACCTTGTGGAATCTATGCCACGAAGAATTGAGGCAGTTCTGAAGGCAAAAGGGGGTCCAACCCGTTACTAGCATGGTGTACCTAATAAAGTGGCCGGTGAGTGTATACCTGCCTATACCTGCATATAGGGACATATATCCACCTATAATTGCCTATGGGGGACATTAAACTGCCTATGTAATTTTATTGGTATCCATTTTTATTTTTAAAATTTACCAGTAGCCGCTGCATTTTCTACCCCAGGCTTATACTCGAGTCAATAAGTTTTCCCGTTTTTTGGGGCAAAAGTAGGTGCCTCGGCTTATACTCGGGTCGGCTTATACTCGAGTATATACGGTACTTGCACAAGGGTTTTCAAGGGTTTTCAAAATATCCAATAACCTTCTTATACAATTATCAAACACAATGTGCCATTAGAACACTGGAGTGATGATTGTTGGAAATGGGCCTTTATACACCTATGTAGATATTGCATTAACAACTAGACGTTTGCAGCTAGAATAGTCATTTACCACAGTAACAATGTATAGAGTGTATTTCTGATTCATTTAATGTTAGCTTCATTGAAAAAAAACTGTGCCTTTCTTTCAAAAATAAGGAAATTTTTAAGTGACCCCAAACTTTTGAACGGTAGTGTATATATTATAGAAAATTTAGATGAACTAAATGAGACCATCTGTTAATTTTAGAATGCACATGTCCAACTGTTCAATGTTTCAGTACTTTTTGCACTGCTTGCTGATCGTTAACATGGAGCCTAATGGCACAATAAAATAAATCTTATGTTCATCCTAAAATTTCAAGCAAAAGTCAAATATCCCTAACTTGTGAATAGTGTACAATGGAGCCCCAGCACCATAATGGAGGTAGAATTTCCCTTTTCCACCACTATAGATGAGCGAACAGTAAAATGTTCGAGTTCGAGGCGAACTTCGAATAGTAGTGGTGTTTGGTTCAAGGTTCGATAAGAACTTGAACTCGAACCCCATTAAAGTCAATGGGAGAAGATGTGCGGGTTAAATTTTATAGCTATACAGGTGAGGATAAGCTGTATTTAAATACGTGTAGGAGAGAGTTAACACCCCGGCACCGCCTAGTCAGCCAAGAGTTGGTTCAGTGTTCACATGCAATCCCACAATCACAGTCAATGGTGGTGCCTGAGTGTAAATATAATAGTCCTTCAATGAACGTGGAAAGAATAGAGAAGACACTCGCACTCACCAATGACGCTAAAATTTCTTCTTTATTCCTGCAAAATATCCCGTGAAGGGCAGACATTGGAATGCGATCGTACACAGGCAACAGCTGTTTCGCGCTTACTCGCGCTTCTTCACGGCCACTAGACACTGGACTGGCGTATCACGCCTCTTTAAGCTTCCCGTGTTTAGATCACATGAACAATCCTTAAACAACATATAACAGTACATATCTCTAATCTAAAGTGTTTTAAAATATTTACAAAAAACTAAGAAAGGTCGAATAAGCATCGATTAAGACCTATCCATCCCCAATGCCTCAGTGTCTCAATAATTCCATTGAGCCTCTCGCATTGTAAAAGACGCGTGTGTCTGTCAGCTCCATTACCGGGAAGAAGAACACCACTCTGTAAACCTAGCAAATCTTAAACTCAAAAACATTGTTATTGTGTTCCTCTTTACATTTGTTTTAAATGAAACGTTGGCTCCTATTCCCCCGTTTTTTAGAGAGTAAAGTATGTTCCCCTTATCTCTTGAATAGTGTGTCTTATGGTCCTTCCTATATAAGAAAAAACCACAATTTACACCACATGAGCATAAACCACAAAATCTACCGGCAATGTAATAAACTGAATTACCCTACAACCGTTCTCCCAACTTCAATTCTGCACTACCGTATCCATATGTTTGCAAAATGCACACTACCTACATTTAAGATTTCTTGTGGAAAAGATTTTATCCCACCAATTTTTTTTGGATGTCTCAACCTGCTCTTTAGCTAGTTCATCTTTCAGATTTGTACCATCTTTTAAATGAGACTATAGAGGTTAATTTAGTTTCTGTTGAGTAATTATTTTTTGTGAATCATTCTGCAACATATGCCATGCCTTCTTATGTACTTCTAGTTCTATCTGCCAGAGGATTAAATCTAAACGTGAAGATACTTCGCTCATCTTTTTTTTGTTTTTTGTTTCCTTTATTCCTTAGAATTCTCCTCTTTCTTTAACCAGCTGCTTTATGAAATGTCATGTAAAATACTTCCCTCCTCATATCCTTATCACTCTCAACCTCTGTCAATAATACTAGTAGATTGTTCAACAAAGTCACCATAATTACTATTGTTTCTTCTAAGTCTAATAAATTGACCAATTGTAAACATTTTCTTGGTGTATGGGGATGGAAACTATTATTGTGCAATAATGCATTAGTTTGCAGAATTTTTTTTCGAAACCCTTTTTTCGTTTCAAACTCTATCCTCTTTCATCATTATCATCACATCCAAAAAGTTCAACTTTTTTATCTCCATAGTGACAATGATGTGAATTGCAATATTTCACATCATTTGACATTGAAGGTAAGCGACAAAATTATTTTTTCAAAAAATTGTTGTTCGGCTTACCTGACCCAGATCCACCACCACCGTCATCATGTAATCTCGACCATTCATCGATGTATTTTAATAGGGATTCAGAGATATTCCCACACGTCTTCTCCTTCCCACCCCCCGCAAAAAAAGATTAGCGAAAGTGGGGCGCAAACCGTCGTACCATCGCGGTTTGCCGGTCGTCTGTAGGTACCATTGATCTTGAAACGGAATGATTGTGTTCATGGGACAAAGCTCAAGTGGCTTGTACAAACATAAATCTAAATATATTTCTGCCCTTAATATTTTGTCTCTTCAACATGGGACCTAACCCCTGAAAAAATACCAATCATTGTGTGTCTTATACGAGTGTAAGCAGACTTACAACATCATTGTAGCAATACTATATTCTGGCAGAATTCTTGTACTTTCCAAATTTTTATCAAGGTTTAGTGTCTATCAGGTATGATGGAATGTGCTGGCGCATCGGACCGTAAATACCATCGAGATACTGAGCAAGGGGATCGGTAAACGACCCCCTACAACTAACAATAGGTTCGACCAGGTGGTCGTTCACTATTCTTGTGTATTTTTGGTAGTAAATACCATTCCGGTTTTTGGTTGGATGAGACTTGGAACAAGCTTCCTCACCAATTTGTGTACAAGAAACCTATCTCAAAACCATATCTCATAGGTCCTTCAATTTTCCACAAATTTTTCCCAGGGGTCCCCCTTGCAACTTCCTATAACGTATGCTGATCGTTCAACTGGCGTTTGATTCCTCCATATAATATTCCCTGTGCAGATGACAAATATTTCCCCCCTTGTTCAGCGGGCTTCACCACCAAATAATCATTATTTTTTGTAGCCATTTCAACGCTTTCATCTCCTCCCCAAGGTTCAATATTAAATAAGCTACAAAATGGATATAAAACACTTGAATAAAAAATTTGGAAAGTACAAGAATTCTGCCAGTAAATATAGTATGGCTACAATTGATGTTGTAAGTCTTACACTCGTATAATGACACAATGATGTATCAGGGTAGTTGAGGTCCATGTTTGAAGAACAAAATTATTAAGGCAGAATCTATAGATTTTGTTTGTCAAGCCTTGAGGCTTTGTCCTTGAACCAATAGCATTCCGTTTTCCAAGATCAAGTTGGTACCTACAGACGACCGGGCAACCGCGATGGTACGCCGATGCGCCCCACTTTCTCTAATCTTTTTTTAGGCGGGGTTGGGGAAGAGGAATACTGAAGGAATACTCCAGAATCCCTATTTAAAATACATCATATGAATGGTCGAGATTCATCGGATGGACGTGGTTTGTGATCTGGTCAGGGGTACCGAACAACAATTTTTTTGATTTTGTCGCTTACCACATGTCAATGATTGAAACTTATGCAATTCAACCATCATTGTATGAGACATAAAACAACAGTTGAATTTTGGAATGTGATGAAAATATGCTGAACAGAGTGATAGAGTTGAAACCGAAAGGAGGTTTCGATAAAAAAAGTACTGCCAACCTAATGCATTATTGCATCACAATAAAAAGTTTCCAATCCCCATACACCAGAGAAAAGTTGTCCATATCGTCAATTTATTAGACTTAGAAGAAAACAAAGTAATTATTGTGACCTTTTGTTTGACACAATCCTTACAGAATAAATGAATAGGTGAGAGAGAAAAGGATATGAGGAGGAAGATATTTTACATGAGCATTTCAATAAACTGCACTCGGTAAAAGAAAGAGGAGAACTTCTAAGGCGCAATTAAAAGTAAACTAAAAACAAAACACGATGACGAAGTACATCTTCCACGTTTACAGATATAATCCTCTGCAGGATAGTATAAGATGTACCATACAGAATCACGTGCATATTGTTGCAGCAATGCATTCACAATTACAACGAGAAATCTAAATTACCACCTATAGTCTCATTTATAAAACGATTGTACAAATCTTGAAAGATGAAACTAGCCAACGAGCAGGGTTGAGACATCCAAAAAATACATTGGTGGATAAAATCTATACCACAAGGAAATCATAATGTCTGGTCGTTGGCCTTATTGCAAACATATGCATGAACGTATGGTGCAATAAATGAATTTGGGAGGAAACGTTCCAGTAGGGTAAATCCAGTATTATTACATATGCCGGCTTATTTCTCTGATGCGTCTATGTATCATGTGTTGTAAATTGGTTTTTTATTATATACGGGAAGACCAAAAAGACCACTATTTAAGAGAATAAGGGAACATATCTACTCTCTTAAAAACGGGAGAAAGGAGCCCCACGTTTCAATTCAACACATGAAAGACAGAACACATTTATCTGGGGGGGTTAGTAACAGATGTTTTAGAGTTTCGCTTTGCAGGTTTACAAGAGAGTGTCTTTTCCTCCCGAGTAATGGAGCAGACAGACACACACCGTCGTTTATACAACTAGCGAGGCTCAATGGATATTTGAGAAACTGATGGCCACATTGGGGAGGATAGGGTCCTTAATGATCGTAATGACCTTCTTAGCTATTTCGTTATTTTGTAAATTTTTAAACACTTCACATTAGATATATGTATTTGTTAGATGTTGTTTAAGGATGCATGTGATCTAAACAACGGGAAGTTTAAAAGGGCGAGTTGACTACGCCAGTTCCCGTCTGGCCGTCGAAGCAAGCGCGAGTATGCGCGCGAATAACAGCTGTTTGCCTGTGTAAACGATAGATCGAGCATCCCCTGTCTTGCCCCTCCCACGGGATATTTTGCCCGAATAAAGGAAGAAATTTCTAGCGTCATTGGTGAGTGCCAGCCTTTACTCGTAATTTTCCATAAGTCCTGGATTATACCGATCCATTGACATGTAAAACTGGATACCATTGTTCATGTACTTAATAAATGCTTTTCAGATGTTGATCCGGGTTATTCACAATTAAAACAGGATGTTTATTCAATGCAAGCATTGGGAGACACACGACTAGCATATTAACATTGAGCACTAAGCTAAAAAGAAAATGTCTAGTCCCCCTCCTACTGCAATTCAAAAAAAAAAAAAAAAATTGGTTATTATAGACCTCCTCTTATCTCCTCAAGAATTCCATTTAGCCAATACTTCAAAACATAGCTACTCTCTTAAACGCTGGTTTATAGTTTAAGTTTCCATATGGGCCACCCTCCCTTACTCACTAAACAACGCACTTTAATTTCCTTTAAATGTCATAGCCTCCAGCCATGTGTTTCCATCATTTGAGTGAGGGGTGGGTCGTGCATGTCTATTGATCCATTCCAAACCTGAGTGCTATCTCACAAACTTTGATGACACAAGCACCAAAGCTATAAATACAAATCATCACCATTATCAAACTATAGAAACTTACACTCCTCACAATTTCTCACCCTTTCTGCAGCATATGTTGTGTCCGATCTGTCTAGGTCTTTTCTGAGTACATTCCATGCAGCTAATCTGCAATTGCACCGCAGTACCTCCTAGTTACATGCTTCTTCTTATCCCTCACCTACATTACATGCTGAACTTCCTCAGAAAAAAAGATCGCCTACACATATTAAAGCTCACCCATCATATTGAGGCTGCTTTAAGCCCTGAACGAGAAGATGATTGTATTCCTTACAAGTCATAACAGGAATAATCATCTTCTTCTTTTAGTGTTTCCTAACATCCACCTACGGTGTGAGGACAAACTGAAACATTTAATACACACACATTATTTATGAGCAGTCCCACCTGTATACCATGCTGTAATATCCCTATCTAGACATCCACCTTAGGGCCTCTAAACCAATTTGCTCAGATTTAAAAATCGAGACAACAACAATCACCACCCATCATGAGGCCTTCTATCCACTGTTTGTTCTTGCTTTTCCTCAACCATACATCACTCAAGTCTTTACACAAAAACACTATTTTTTAAAATTTTTGCCTTATTTTCAAATTTCTATCGGATCACATTATAAAACATCAAGTACACTTATAACCCATTGAAAAACTAAATGAGAATTTTCCCCGTTTTCCTTGCTTGTATCCTGCTGCCCTTTTATACAGTCTAGCTTAGGAATCTCTTGCTTATATCTACATACATATGGGCCGGACTTGATAAGCCGTAAACTGGTGACAGCCAGCTATATTGGCATGTTCTTGTCTACAACCAAGACATAATCCACTTATATGTAGAATATATCACATGTCTTCTAGCAGATCTTTCAGAGGTGAGGGGGGGGGGCGCGGGGGTGGGGCGGGGAGAGGGGGGGGGAGGGGGGCGGGGCGCGGTGGGGGCGGGGAGGGGGGGGGGGGGCGGGGGGGGGGGGAGCGGAGGGGGCGCCAGGGGGCGTGGGGGGGGGAGAGAGGGGGGGGGGCGAGAGGGGCGGGGGGGAGGGGGGTGAACCTATGTAACAGATTACTAATCATATACACAAAGAAATTCATAATATCACACACATCTCACTTTAACTACTATGCCCCCAGATCCATCTAACTGATATTCCAAAACCTACATTCGAAGTTCTCACCAATTCCTCTCGAGGGACCTGCACATCTACTAAAGAAAGGTCCCATTTTCCAAATGCAGAACACTTGCTTCACCATCTATTAAAAGAGAAATATTTACTCTCTTCCATTTTTAATCTATGAGTATCTGATTACTAAACAAGTAGCTCCTACACAAACCTAAATCCCTACATTAACAGCAAATGAGGATCGTTCCTATTGACACTTTCCAACTCAGGAGCCTCATAATTTTCCATAACTTTACTAAACGGTACTGGTACTCTTATATTCCCAATCCCTCCTATTATTAACGACATCTACTCCACCTCTTCTGTACCCTCATCTGTAAGAGTGTTGCGAGGTCTAACATAAAAAACATATGAATGTGTCCCATCTTGTGTTATGCGTAGAGTAGCTACCAGTGAGTTCAATCATAGCTCCCAGATTTGAACTATTAGGAGCTGTATTTTTTAGGGGTAGCAAGACATAGTAACGATGTCTTTTCCTCCCACGGTTTAAAGAATCACTAAGATAAAGGCATAGTCATAGCACATTGCGTGGATTAGCACATTTTCAACATTAATCACTACACATGATAGTTTAAGACTTGCTCCAGGAACTTACATACAGCATCTTTCAATCTTATCTGTCACAGGGAAGGAGTTGATTCTCTCGTGATGGCTGTGTGGCGCTACCCCGTTGTTCTTTCCCTCTAGTATCATAAGTCCTCAGTTTCAGCAGAACTCTGAAACGGACCGTTCGTAATGAATTAGGCTTTGCAAGGCTCATTCCTCACTAGTCTTCTCAAGGACGCTACATCCTCCAAAACACACCAGTTTCAGGTTAGTGGACTACTAAGGTCACTGTGCTCAATGTTCTTGAAATCAGAGTCAAAAACCTGTGTTTATGTCTCTACTTGCTTCAAGGCTGTTTTCTTTTTCTTTTTTCTTTCCGGGTTCCTGTACAGTTATCCTGGTCATACTGTTTTAAGCTGATCTACGAGATAAAACCTGTGTGAAAATAATGGCCCTTATCTTACGGGGGGTATACCTAACCCAGATCCTCATATTGGGAGAGACCCGTTTCATTTTCCTCAAAGTTGTGTACAACAGACTAGGAAAACAAAGCTAACAGAAACACTCTGCGACATGTCTTCCTTGTTCTTTCATTATAACTGTATCTATTTTTCTTTCCTCTGAAGATGGTAGAGAAGGTGACAAAAGGCCTGTATCTATCATTAACAGGCAACCTGTCTCTTTTTCATTGAAACTTCTCCTGTTATAGTGTCGTTTCCTACTTTAATCACTCTCATTAGTTCTGGTAGCCCAAATCAACACCTTAATTGACTTTATTGGGCATACTTTTCTGCAGCTCTTCCATGTATTGGGACAAGGCTTCATGCCAACCCCGGAAGAGTATAAATAATACGCCAACAAAGGAATAACAATTTGACGACTCCTTGGAATGACACAGCGGGTCGAGCCATCGGTGTTTCTTCGACTTGTTGCTGGGGGAACCTTTCTATGTTTACCTTATTCGTGCTTTCACATGACTCATACAGAGCTGATAGTATCTGGCTGCGGCTCAAAATAACTGAAAGACCAAGAGCAACCCAATACTTGTTTCTACTACAACAGCACAAACATATACATGAGCGTGCCTCTTGGACTGGTGGGTCAGTCCACAATAGGCTTCTTAGGGCCAATCTATAGGGAAAAAGAACCCAAGGCGAGTGCAGAGCTTATTGTCTACAACTCCACACGCCTACCCCTTATTTAACTGAGCCTCCCCTGTTTATCCAACTCCCCCTTTTTTCGACCGTTCGAGCACTTATGGTAGATTGATACGGGTCCTAAGGACATCAGGGTAGTAACAGATGTTAATTATGGAGGCTACACGAGCCTGTACAGATCACAAGATCCTAACCCCTAGTTCCTTTGTGTCCGCAAGCCAGTTTTGCCAATCTTTTGTCTGTTCCTATTTCCCCTTTGCCTTCGTGGGTCTGTCAGATTTTTGATGTGTCCCTGTACCTTAATTGTTTCCAAATAGCTCTGTCTAGTGGCAACAACAGGGCTTTCATAAGGTCTCCTGACCACTTTCCTGCATACTTGATGGTTTTCATTTTGTTGTTACAAAATGAACCCCACGAGTTATCCATAAGAGACACCATATATACATGGTGCTTATACCAAATGTAAGACATGAAGTCCCTGTGTATCTATGTACTGTCCCTTAACCCTGCGCCGCTGTTCATGCCCTTTTTACTGATAGAAGCTCCTCAAATCACCCACCTGGCAAATGAAGGCGGAATGTAAGGTACTTCTTATTCTATCACCTTGGTTTGCCGTGACCACCGTATATCCAATGGATTCCTGCCTGTATACCCTACAGTATCCTTCGTTAAACTCAAAGTTTGAGAATTAGTGATCTCGTGGAAGCCCTTCGACATTGGGGTAAACCTCCTAATAGAGTCTTCCTTGTGCTCATTCACCGATCATACAAGCATATTCCACAAATTCTTCCTCATTCTTTAAACAACATCTACTTCATCCCCCTTTGGTTCGTAAGTTCTAGTGGTAACATGAGTGGTACAAAGCTTTCTCTGAAGGCATTCTACACAAGTCATGTGAAACACTATGGGTACATCAGTATCACACTCACAGCAGGCGTAGCTAATCAATATGCCATAGAGATATGTGTCAAAAATCAAGTCGCTCGAACCCATGGAGAATATCAGTAGTCATCTATACAAAGGGAAATGTAATTGCAATGGGGTTGAACAACATACAACCTCTTGAGACTTTATATAAGTACTTGTACTAACAGTGACTACTCCTTATACATAAAGGGGTTTCTCTCGCGCGCACTGGAATACTTAAATCTAGCTGAGTTATATCTTATGGTCACTGTCCAGATGTACCATGTTACTGCGAGTGTAAAAGTACACTGCCTGTAGACATAACACTAGCTATCATCAAATCCAGTACAATGAGAAACAGCTTGGTCCATAGTCCCAGAGTGCAAGCCCAGGGCAGTGTGCAGAAGTGAAATTAACAACTTCAGAGTTTGGAATTTGTTTAATGCCTCTTCTATCAGCTCAAATGGCATAGTAGCCAAATACTCATACTAACAAGCTGTATAATCCGCAACACAAGCTGATCATATAAAAATATATTACAATATTAATACTCAAACTTCAGGAAATATTCTTGAATTTGCTCTAGACTCCCAAATGTCAAGGTCCTATATACTATCTGTATTCGGTCTACTGGTCAGGATGCCTGGCGCCACCAACTGACACAAGCCAGTGACCACAAGACAAGGTAAGTCACTGGCAACTACAAAACTGTAACTTGTTCATTGAGACTCAGGCCTCGATCAGCTAAAAAAACAAAAAACAAACACAAAACGAGAGATACTGACACTGGTCCTTAAGTCAGTGAGTATTCTACCACTGTACAGCACGAGGCCAGAACTGCTTACAATCTTATACACAGTTTAATTTAAGAAAATAGTAAGCATCTCAAGGTTAAATAAGGTATCTGTAATACATCCTACAGACAAAAATACCCAAAAAAAATAGCGGAAGAGAAGACTAACTAAACCCATTCTCTACAGTAACTATAAGTCCCAAAACAACTGACAATTCACAACTGAGCCTGTTTTTTCTGCAAGATCGTAGCATCCTTTTGCTCTTCCGCTCGGCCCTCCCCCTGAGTCTGGCACGCAATGTACATCACTCTCCTACCATCAGTTGTAAAAATCTCCACTGTTACACATCATTGTCAGGACTTGACGATGCTTTTCATATAAACAAGACAGACAAATCAAAAGAGTTAGGCCAGAAAGATCGCAAAGAACTGTAACCACAAACAAATTAACATAAAACAAACAACACAGAACAAAGGAGTCCTTCATAATATTTCCACACACACACACATCAAAAACTTCAGACTTAACAAAATCGAAAAGAAAAATAAAACAAAAACAAAATATCAATGCCTACAAAATACAAATCAAGCAAAACAATGTGCAATGATCAAAATTAAACTATTCCCTAGGCACTCACTAAGACAGTCTTTGTATACTTCCAAATCAATAAAAAATTGTCGTAAAAATGTAGTCTCTTTCACTTCTACAAGATATACAAGGGTTAATATTTAATTTGCTCCTCTCCACTCTAAAAGTAAAACATTTGGGAAAAAAAACAGTAATACAACATTCTGTTAATGTAAAGAGTAATTAAAACATAGAAATAAATTCAAACCATGTTGACAAACCTTTATGTGCACAATCCCAATTTATTTGCTTATAGTCAAACATGTAGCGTCTTTTAATTTGCCACGTAGGCTCACTTATTTTCTCACTTCAACTTATCAAAAACAAAACTTAACAGGATATCCTTTGCAACTTACCTCCAAATATGAACTTATATCTCTATATTTATACAACAAAAGCATACATGAATATAGACAATAGTACTCTTTGTTTAACCAAACATCATCTCAGCAGACTTTTCCTGGGTAAAGCACAAAGCATATCATTTTACTCCACCAAACAAACTAAAAAATTCATCAATGTTTCTACACAGATAAAGTGCAGTAATCAATGAAAAAAAACACACAATGGAGTCTCCAGCATCACTGAGCTGGACCCTTCCCCCCTTCCCTTCTGAAATCAGAGCTATGCTCTCATAAGATTCCCAGAAAGTCACAAAATGGAGGGAAATAACCTACTTTCACTACAATTCTCATCTCACATGGCATCACATACATTCATTAAACCATTATATACAGGTGACTCGCAGTCAACAGAACCTCACACTTATAATAAAGACTTTCCTGTCATTTTTCTACTATTCACAATGTTCACAACCTTTCACCATTACAATTTCCAACTGCGATTTCTAACCTCCTGTCTCTGTCTCTACCAACATTTTTATTGCGCGGCAGTTTCTAGAGATTAATTTTTTCCCAACTGCCAAAACGAGTTACCCAAATTACTCGTTACCAAATTCCTACAGTCTTACGACTCCGCTGAATTAGCGTTTAAGCATAATACTCTGATGTGTTAGGATTCAATAATCTAATACCAATCATTCAAGTCCTTAATCAAAGTACACAAAAGTTCTGCTTAGTAACGTAAACCTCTGAGATGACTCTAGATTTAAAAATTCAAGATCACTCATTCGCGTCTCCAACTATTAAACAGAACTATTATGTATCGTACCTCGCTGATGGTTCTAGATTAAAATTTAAACCATTCATTTCACTGTCTCTAAATTATTAAAATCAAACTAGTTCAGTTAACGACCTCTGATGGTTAGATTAAAAAAAATACTAAACCACTTCATTCACTGAGTCTCAAATCCGAATCGCGGACTGAAATAATTTCTCTAATACTATTTAAAAACTATTTCTGCAATAACCAACCACTATTTGCTATTCCATAAAGGAGACAGGACACTGCAACTGAACATCATTTACATGGAGGGGATTCACTCCCCTCCCTCAGGAATTCCTTTGTTCTCAAAAAGCCAGCTAATGGACTACCCACACCAGAGCCACCTTTTGACCCTTGTCACAAAAAAGCCAAAGCGCACAACAAAGCACAAATTCCTAAATTCATACAATTCACATAACTTGTTATATTTCTTTCACCTTGGGGTGCCTCATCAAGCAGAGAGCCTACATACGTGATCATCAATTCAATGCATACACTCCTTCAGACACCCTCCTATTCAACTGTTTATATGTTATATTCACAATTGTGATTCCACATCCAATCACATGTATTCACTGTTCACTATCCAAACAGCACATAAACAGCACACATTTATATATACTGTATATATATATTGAACCACGATCACATCCTTTCATTTGGTATTTTATCAAGGTTCTTAGGTCAGATGTCTATAGTGATCTGGGAAAAACAGCCGGACAGGAGAATGCCAAATACTTGAAGAGGGACAGAATATATATGAGTATAGCAAATATAAAATATACTTGCTTACCATTTTGTAATTTGAGTGCGAAGGCATTCTTTTAGATTCTGCTTTTCAAAATATATGTTTCATCTCGTTTGTAGTCCGGGGCATGCCAAATCAATTTTCTGAGCCCCACTTGGAGCGCCATTTTGTCTTGTAGCTTAATAAAGCTTATCTCAGGATGTTGATCGTGTTTTCAAATTAAACAGGATTTAATCAATGAAGCATTCGGAGACAACCACAACAGCATATTACATTGCATACGCCGTAAAAATAAAAGGTCTGCCCCTCCTACTACTGCAGATTCATGTTTTATAGACCACCTTCTCCTGCAAAAATACATATTAGAGCCATCAATTCAAAACATAGTAGCTAGTCCTCTTATCCGCTGGTTTAAAGTATTAGATTGCCATATGGCCAACTCCTTACTCACTGAAACAAAGGCTAACTGTATTCTTTAAATGTCATACCTCCATGCCATGTGTTTCCAATCATTGGAGGCGCGCGACCGGGTGGAGGCATGTCTATTGACATTCCAAGACCTAGTCTGCTTTCAAAACAATCTAGATGAAAAGCACACAAAGAAGTATAATACAAAATTCATTTATCAGTATAAACACTATAGATTATTACGCTCACACCCATGGAACAACTTAGAGAAAGACAAATTTAAGCTCTAAGAGGGACAGAAAAAAAATTGAGAGGCTAAAATACTTCATTCCTTTCAATGGCTAACTGAAAAGATGAGAACAGCTTGCAAGCAGGGGCGTAGCTATAGGAGGTGTAGAACTAGCTGCTGCTAAGGGGCCTTGTATCCTGAGGGGGCTTAAAAGCCCCTTTGACACATAAAAAGACACCGGTATTGGAAATGGGACATGGTAACTGGCAGGGTTCCGAGCCCATTTCACTTTTCTGCAACCAACACCCAGAGAATTGTCGCAAGATACGCCTCTGCTTGCCAGCTTTGTACAAGTGATCATGTGTGCGCCGGCGGTAGCAAGAACCACCCACCGGGGAACCATGAGGATCCATGTCTGCGCCAGGGACTGTAGTATGTAGGGGGGTGCAGCGTCCAGTTCTCCCACTTATCCGGGCACGTGTCGCCGGTGTCTAACCTGAAATGAGGGGCGTAACCCAATCCCCTTTCTGACACATCCAAGAATTACACACCTGAGTATTGGAATTGTGTGCATTGTAACTGGCAGGGTAGCCAATATCGGCAGTGCGGCAGAAATACCCTGTCTGGGGCCCTAATCGTATCAGGTGGCCCACCACCGATATCTGTTAAAAAATATGGCACTGTGAGTAAAAGGGTGAACTGGCCCTATTTGATTTGGCTTCAAATGGGGCCCCTGAAATGGTTAACAGATCTGACTGATGCCTTTGCTTACAACGCGGGGCCTCCATTTCAAAAAAAAGGTAGAACAAGGCGCGGGGGGGGGGGGTCATAGGGGGGGGGGGGGGGGGGGGGGGGGGGGGGGGGGGGGGGGTGGGGGGGGGTTGTTGAGCACTCAGGGACACAAAGAACATTAACCCTCTGACAGGCTGACTAGATTAAGTACAATGACGTACCATTGGGATGCAGTGAGAACATGCCTAATCGGGTGAACATGTGCTCTGGTTTCCCTACGTTCGTACACAGATTAGGCACAGCATAAACCATTTGGCGTTGTTCATCAAAGAACATGCCAATGTGAAACAAAGGTAAGCTTACGTCACATTTTGGAGTTGGGAAGTACAGGTTGGATAAGTGACATGACAATAAGGCATCAGACTATCGTTTATCCGGGATCGATAGTCTATATCGCATCAATGTATCATGCCGATATCCGATAGTCGAGAATAGATTATCGCCGATGACCATTAAAATCTATGGGAGAGGAACAACACCCAAACAGGGCTGGATAAGCTGGAATTAACATCCACAACAGTAAAATGGATATGTGCTACATCTTAGCCAACATATTTAGGCAACAAGAGTCACAGAAAAAAACTCACAGACTACTCACTATCCCTGTCTTGTACCACAGCATGACCCTTAAACCTGCATGACCCACAAATTAAAAAGTGCCAAAAGGCAGTATGATTTGAACCATCATTTTACTTGAACTGGACATTGACTATCCCTGTCCAGGAACGCAGCATGACCCTTAAACCTGTCTGACCCACATATTAAAAAGTGCCAGAAAAAGGAGTCTTTCAACCACCCTTTTTATGTTGGAATCCCACCACTTCTTTGTTTCTCTTTTTTTTAATTGTTTTAAATGGTTTGTCTCACTTCATGGATTGCTAGCTATATTTAATATCTTGCAATAACCAGTCATTTTGCAATATGTGTCCATTAACAGTGTCCTACCTATTCCTGTTTTGACAGCACCACCACCCTTGAGCCACTCTTGACAATTGTGAAGAACAAATGTCTTTTAGAAACCAATTTTTTTGTAATAGGACATTTAGTATTGCTGCATTTCACAGCAGCATGACCCAAAAAATTATAAAAATGACTTCTCAGCCACTGTTAAAAATTGTGAAGAAGAAATGCCACTTAGAAGCCACATTTCTGTTCTAAAGGACCATGATTATAGCTGTATCTCACAGCAACATGACCCCAAAACCATAGACAATGCGAAAAATTCTAAAGGTAAAGTGAGTAAATGGAAAATGTTTTTTTCATGAAACCTTGGTGTCTTTTACAGTCTCCACACCGTAAAACCAGCAAAATGAACTGTTGGGAACTGAGAATAAAAATTGCAGTAAGAAATGATCATTTAAAAAAAAAGCTTTCAAGAGGACCATTTCTTTTGGAAGAGGAATGTGAAGAAGACCGGCAACTAATCGGTGACCTCGGCAATTGGGGCCACAACATCATCAGAGATCCATGCTTGATTCATCTTGATGAAAGTCAAACGATCCACATTATCTGTGGAAAGCCGGATGCGTTTGTCTGTAATGACTCCTCCAGCTGTGCTGAAGGTCCGCACAGATATGACGCTGGCTGCTGGGCAGGACAATACCTCTATGGCGTGGTGAGCGAGCTTGGGCCATTTATCCATTTTGGATACCCAGAAGTCGATTAGGTCTGGAACACATCCAAAAACATCGGTGTTGAGATGCAGATAGTCGTGCACCATGATCTTAAGCCGGTCTCTGTGTTTTGTATGTGTGCCCTGCATTACATGCGTTGGTGAGGTGGTAAATAAAGATTGCCAGAGGTCACCCATTAGGCCTCTGCCACAATGCCTGCTGCTGCTGCTGCCGCTACGGCTACTTGGCACTCAGCTGCTATCACGTTGCTGACGTTGTTCCACCGTGACATTTGAAGAACCTGAAGCAGACGCAACAGATGTCTTCAGTTGATCAATCAGTACAATCTCCAATTCCTGCATTTTACTCTCTATTTGGGTGGGTGGATGGAAAGTGCTGAGATTTGTTTTGTACCGGGGATCGAGGAGGGGGGCCTCCCAGTAACTGTTGTTCATTTAGATGGCCTTAATGCGATGATCATGTTGGGAGGAAATGGAGCATCCAAGCACTCATGTGAGAGATGGAGCCTTGATTTCCCAAGCCTCTGGGTCAAGGGGCAATAGCAAACTGATCTTCCTCATCTTCCTCCTCCGCCTCAAATTCGTGCCAACCTCTTTCCAAGGCAGGGACGTCGTTAACGTCGGTGTCCGGGAATACATCATCCTCCTCCGCTTCCTCCGGCACAGCTTCAACACAGCCCTGACTTGCCTCGGATGATGCACCCTGAGAGCTGAGGCGCCGCCTTGCATTAGCCCTGGACCCCGAACCACTGCCTAATGAAGACCGATAAAATTGTGAAACTGTTGGGCCTTCTGGATTCGTCGGAGAGAAAGGCTCTGTGTCCGCATCTGTGTCCGTCTCCTCCTCCTTCGCTGGTGCGACCTGATGTTTCAGATTGTCCAACGATCATTCCAGAACTAAGATCACCACAATGCTCATGCTGACAAGGGCATCATCCGCACTGACCATTTTGGTGGCTTCTTCAAAACTGGCAAGAATGGTGCAGAGCTCTTTTACCTGCCTCCACTCTCGGTGGCTCAACACTCCGAGGTCCGCACCGATGCTTGTGAGGCCATGTGTCATTTCGTACTGCGTAATGGCATTGTGCTGCTGCCACAATCGCTGGAGCATGTGGAGGGTGGAATTCCAGCGTGTTGCCACGTCAACAATGAGACGGTTGACAGGGAGGCTGAGCTGACGCTGCAACGCAGCAAGGCGGAACGAAGCAGGGTGCGAACGGCGGAAGTGTGAGCTCAGACCTCGAGCCTTCCTCAGCAGGCAGTCCAGACCCGGGTAGCGCTTTAGAAATTTCTGGACGACGAGGTTCATGACATGTGCCAGGCAAGGGATGTGCTCCAGCCTACCAATCTTAAGGGCGGCCAGCAGATTTCGACCATTATCGCACACCACCTTGCCTGGGACAAGGTTCTTGTCACCCAGCCAGCGCTCGGTCTCATTGCGAAGAGCTGTCCACAGCTCCTGACCTGTGTGTTGACGGTCTCCAAGACAGATTAATTTCAACATGGCCTGGTTTCTATGGGTACGTGATGCCACCAGAGGACCGTGGGGGAAAGAACCCTGCACCATCCCTGCGGTTTTGAAGAGCGTGCGCCAAGCCTGAGAGCCACCGTCATCACCAGAGACATCCACCCAGCTCACCCAGTGAGCTGTCACAGAGGTAGAGCGGCCTTGGCCATGCTTACTAGTCCATGTGTCGGTGGTCAGATGGACTTTGCCGGAAACAAATGCAGAAAACGCGCTTGAAATTTTAGATGACACATGGCTGGCAAGGGCAGGGACGGCTTTTCTGGAAAAGAAATGCCTGCTCGGCATCTGGTATTGGGGGCAGGAAAGGGCCATGACGTGACGGAACCTATCTGTGTCTACCAGCCGGCACGGCAACAGTTCCAAGGCCAAAAGCCTGGCACTGCCGACATCCAGGCTTTTGCTTTTGGGATGGTTTTGGTTAAAGTGTTTCTTCAGCTCCAAAACCAGGTAGACAGAAGGTAGGCTGCCAGACTGGCCGCTGTATGGCGTGCAGGTCGTCAAACTGGTGGAAGGAGAAGGGGTAGGCTGGTTCTCTGGTGGTGCTGGTGGTACTTGGGCGACGGGGAGGCTGAAGCGGAGGCTGATCCTTGATCATGACTCTGAGAGACATGGGCAGAAGAGGAACACTTGGTGATGGCGGAGGAGGAGGAGGAGGCAAAGACAGAGGGTGTGACAGTGGTTGGAAGACCGGCATCGGTGCAGCCTTTTTTGGCCAAGTGTTGCCTCCATTTCAACTCATGCATTCGCTGCATGTGACTAGACATTTTGGTGGTGGTTAAACACCTAAGATTCTTCCATCTACTGATGCGTTTACGGCAAAGGCGGCATATGACATCGCTAGATGAATCAGAGGCTTGCTCGAAAAAGGCCCAGGTCCTGGACCTTTTCGACTGTGATAAGCGGGGAGCGGTGTTTCCACTGATCGTGGCTGGCGGAATAATCTCAGCGGACTTGTGCAACCGCCCTCTCCCTTTTTGAGGCAGGAGCCATACTGACACTAACCCATCGTCTTCCTCCTCGTCCACTGATGAAGCACTCGCAAGCAAATTCTGCTGAAAAGACCACGTTGGATCTGCAATGTCGTCATCATCTTCATCAACACAGGTGACTTCCTTGTCCTGACATTCTGCTTCCTGGAGCTGCGGGCTACAAGCAACAGGCACTGCAAGGCGTTGCTGACCGCCCAGGATTTTTGCCGATTGACCGGCTTCCTTCTCCTCCTCCTGATGGCATCAGCAATTGGGTGTCAGAGCAGACAAAATCATCCTCTTTGGCCTCTTGATCTTTTAACATGCCTTCTGACCCCAACCGCATTTTGTCATCATAGAGGTCTTCAGAAAAAGGATTATCCATAGTGGTGGGTACACGAGTTGACATTTGGGCTGCCTTCGCTTCATGTTGGGTGGATGCGGACGATGATAGATGACGACATTTGTGGCCGTGAAATGGAGAGGACGAGGAGGGTAAGGACTGCAGGATGCAGGTTGATTAACCACTGAAGAACAGATTGGCGTCGTGTTCGTTATGAGCTTCACAGGGCCCTGAACCAGCAACGACAGCCTGACTGTCCTGAAACCGACGATCCGCTGGCTTGCGTGTTGTCACTGCACTGGAAGAGCCCCTTCTCTCGCACCTAACACACATTTCCTACACCCTCTTGGTCACCTTACCACCTTCATTTGCTCCATGTTCAGGAAAGCTAAAAACTTTAAGAAGGTATGGAAGAGTTTTGACGAGGTACTTAATGAAAGTCGGCAAATCACAGCTATTTCTTAAATCCCTCTAATTCCTACAGCCAACTCTAGATTACGAACTGAATTATTTATAGCAACATACTGTGAAATGCGGTCTGGTGGAAGAACCTTAAGAACAAATCACTGTGTTCTTCCCCTTCAGTCCCAGGGATATTTACAAACTGCCCAGTAGGACTAGAATACTTTTAGTTTTCAACAAAATTATCATACAAGTGCGCTATCTGCGCCAAACTGAGATTCAACCGGAGCGCAATAAAAATATTCAGACGTTACACAGATGAGAAATTGATTTTTTGCCGCAATGACAAACGAGACACAGTTTGCTAGAAAAATTTTTCTATCAGAATTGTCCTACAAGATCGTGGCTTATTTGAAAAAAAAAATAGGGGCCGCACCACCGTGCAAACAGCTATTTAAAAGTTATAGGGAATAAACAATCGCGTCGGTCTTTTTGAACATGAAATACACCAACAGTAAACTACAAATTCTGTATTCCAATAGTAAGTACAAGGTTGCTTTTGAAAAATATGGGGCCAACCAAAGTGCATTTACGCTATTCTAAAAGCTATAGATAATAAAAGCGTGGGTTTTGCACTAATGAAATACAACAGCACGTATCCCACACAAATTTCATTGTATTCAAAAATTTAAGTACACAAGGTTTGGCTCTTTGAACAAACTGGGCCGCACCAAAGTGACATACAAGCTATTTTAAATTTATGACGGAAAATTAAGATAGGGTTTTGCACCTATGAAATACACCTGCAAATACTCAGCAAATTTCTGTAATCCATAATATAAGTACAAAGGTGGGTCTTTGGAAACTAAAAAGTGGTTGCGCCAATGTGAAAACACCCTATTTCAAAATTTCTCATGGATAATAAAAGGTGGGTTTTGCACCTATGAACTTACACCTGCAATTACTAGCAAATTTACTGTATCCTAATATAAGTATAAAGGTGACTCTTTGAACAAAAACTGGGCCGCACCAAAAGTGATATAAGCTCATTTAACAATTTTCATACGGATAAAATAGGTGGGTTTTGCACATATGAAATACACCTGCAATTAGTAGCAAATTTCTGTGTCCTAATGTAAGTACAAGGTGGGGTCTTGAAAAAATGTGCTGCGCAAAAAGTGAAACACACCTATTCAAAAATTTATACGGATAATAAAAAAATGGGTTTGCACCTACTGAAATACAACTGCCAATTGCTAGCAAATCTTCTGTATGCTATTATATGTAAAAAGGTGGGGTCTTTGAACTAAAAATGGGGACTGCGCCAAAGTGAAAACACCTATTCAAAATGAATACATTAATAAAAGGTGCGTTTTACACCTAGTGACAATCCCCTGCAATTTACTAGCAAATTTCAGTTTCCTAATATAAAGTAACAAAGTGGGTCTTGAACAAAAATGGGCTGCGCCAAGGGAAAAACACTATCAAAAATTTATTCAGATAATAAATGGAGGGTTTTGCACCTATCGAAATAACACTGCAATTTTAGCAAATTCTGTTTCCAATATAAAGTACAAGGTGGGTCTTTATGATCAAAAATGGCGCTGTGTCAAAGTGAAAAACACCTATTCCAAAATTATTTACAGATAATGAAAGGTGGGTTTTGCACCTGTTGAAAATACAACTGCAATAAATAGCAATTTCTGTGTCTAAATGTACGCTACAAGGTGGGTCTATTGAACAAAAATGGGCTGCGCACGCTGAAAGTGAAAAACACTATTCAAAAATTTTACGGATAATAGAAGGTGCTGTTTTCGCACCTCTATGAAATTACACCATGCAATTAGTAGCAAATTTCTGTATTGTATTCCTATTTTAAGCTACATAGGTGGGTCTTTCAAAAGAATGGGCCTGCGCCAAGTGAAATACCATCCTATTCAACTTTATACAGATACGTAAAAAGGGTGGGTTTGCACTGTGAAATTACACCTGCAAGTAGTAGAAATTTCTGTATCTAATTATAAGTACAAAGGTGGGTCTTTGAACTAGAATGGGGCAAGCGCCAAGTGAAAAGCACTATTCAAAATTTTTATATAACGATAATAAAAGGAGGTTTGCACTGTGAAATTACACCTGCAAAATTACTAGCAGCAATTTCTGTGTCCTCAATGTCTAAGTACAAGGTGGGTCTTCTGAACAAAAAATGGGCTGCGCCAAAGTGAAAAAAACAACTATCCAAAATTTATACGGATAAATAGAATGTGGGGTTGCACCTATGAAATCCACGCAATTAGTAGCAACTTTCTGTATCTTATATAAGTACAAGGTGGGTATTTGAACAAAAATGGGCATGCACAAAGTGAAAAAACACCTAGCAAACATTTAAGACGGATAATAGAAGGTGCGGTTTTGCACCGATTGAAAATACTCATTCAATTACTGCAAATTTCTGTTCCTATCTAAGTACAAGGTGGTCATGAACAATGATGGGATGCGCTCCAAAGTGAAAAACACCTATTCAAAATTCTATACGGGAATTATAGAATGGTGGGTTTTGCCATTATGAAAATACAACCAGCAAATTAAGTAGCTAATTATGTATCTAATCTAAGTACAAGGTGGGGTCTCTGTACAAAATGAGCTGCGCCAAACGTGAAAAAACACCTATTCAAAAATTATCACATATAATAAAAAGTTGGGTTTGCACTGTGAACTACAACTGCAATTACTTAGCAAATTTTTGTATCTCTAATATTAAGTAAAGGTGGGTCTTTGATCAAATAAATGGCCCGCCGCAACAAAATGTAAAAAAACCTATTCAAAATTGTTAACAAATAATAGAAGTTGGGTTTTGCACCTATGAAATACTCCTGCAATTATGAGATTTCTGTATCCTAATATAGTACAAGGTGGTCTTTGCAACAACAAATGGGCTGCGCCAAAGTGTGAAAAACACCCTATTCAAAATTTTTTTTTTTTTTTAAAAAAAAAAAAAAAAAAAAAAAAAAAAATAAAAAAATAAAAAAAAAAAAAAAAAAAACACAACAAAAAAAACAAAAAAAAAAAATAAAAAAAAAAAAAAAAATAAAAAACATAAAAAAAAAAAAAAAAAAAAAAAAAAAAAAATAAAAAAAAAAAAAATAATAAAAAAAGAAAAAAAAAAAAAAAAAAAATAATAAAAAAAAAAAAAAAAAGAAAAAAAAAAAAAACAAAAAAAAAAAAACAAAAACAAAAAAAACGGATAATAGAAGTGGGTTCTTTTGCACTATGAAATACTCCTTCAATTACTAGAAAATTTCTGTATCTAATATATAGTACAAGGTGGTCTTTGAACAAAAATGGGCTGCGCAGTGAAAAACGACCTATTCAACATTGAAAGGATTATAAGAGGCTGGGTTTTTGCACCACTATGAATTATCCTTAATTGACTTGCAATTTCTGTATCCTATTATAAGTATCAAGGTGGGTCTTATTGAACAAAAACTGTGCTGCGCCAATAGTGAAAAACACTATTCAAAATTTATGACGGATAATAAAAAGGTGGGTTTTGACAACCTGTGAAATAACACCTTGCAATTATAGCAAATTTCTTGTTTCTAATATAAGTGAGTTGGCGGTCTTTGATCAAAAATAGTGCTGCGCAAGTGAGAAAACCAACTATTCAAAAATTTATACATAATAATAAAAGTTGGGTTTTGCACATGTGAATACACCTGCAATTATAGCAAATTTTTGTATCCTATATAAGTACAAGGTGGGTTTTGAACAAAAAATGGGCCGCACCAAGTCGAAGAAATAAACATCCTATTACAAATTACATATAATAGAAGTTTGGTTATTGCACCCTATGAAATACTCCAGCAATTACTAGCAGATTTCTGTATCCTAATATAAGAACAATTTGGGTTCTTTGAACAAAATCTGGGGCGCGACAAAGTGAAATCACCTATTCACAAAAATTTACGGATAATAAAAAGGTGGTTTTTCGCACTGTCTAAATACACTGCAATTACTAGCAAATTTCTGTTTCTAATTAAGTACAAGGGGGGTCCTTTGAACCAAAAAATGTCGCTGCGCCAAAGTGGAAAAAAACACCTATTCATAATTTCTACGGATAATAGAAGGTGGTTTTCGGGGTGCACCTTGAAATACACCAGCAATTAGTATCAAATTTCTGTATCCTATTATAAGTACAGGCTGGGTTCTTTGAACTAAAAATGGGCTGCATACAAAGTGAAAAACACCTATTCAACATTTAATCAGTTAATAGAAGGTGGGTTTTGCCTATGAAATTCTCCTCAATTTAATAGCAAATTTCAGCTATCCGATATAAGTACAAGGTGGTGTCCTTTAAACAAAACATGGGCTGCGCCAAAGTGAAAAACCACCTATTCAAAAATTATACGATAATAAAAGAGGGTTTTGCACTCTAGTGAAAACACCAGCAAATTACTTAGAACATTTTGTTTCCTAATATAAGTGCCAAGGTGGGTTTATGAAACAAAATGTGCTGCAGCCAAAGTGTGAAAACACCTTATTCTAATTTATACGGATAATATAAAGGTCGGGTTTTGCACCTATTGAATACAACTGCAATTACTAGCAAGTTTCTGTATCGAATTATAAGTACAAGGTGGTCTTTGAACAAAATGGGCTGCGCAAAGTAAAAAACACATATTCAAAATTTATACGGATAATAAAAGGTGGGTTTTTCGCACCTATGAAATACACTGTCAATTACTAGCAAAATTTCTGTATCATGATATAAGTACCAATGGTGGGTCTATTGAACAAAAATGGGCTGCGCAAAGTGAAAAACTACTTTTGTCAGAAAAGTTATATGGAAATAAAGGTGGGGTTTTTGCACCATTCGAACAATAAAGCACAGCAGTTACTAGAAAATAGTTCGTATACTAATGTAAGTACAGGTGGGTTTTGAACAAAGCTGGGCTGCACAAACTAAAAGGTTACTATTTCACTCTCTGGGTAGCGAGGGGAGTGTGCTGGCGGAACAACTGGTAAAAAAAAAATCAAAATTTCCATTCAGGTTCAAAAGCAGAGTCTGGCTGCACAATATAGACTCTCCTTTAAAGCCTGCCTACTGCCTGTGTTGCCCCCTACCCCCCTGCGAGCCCTGTCAGCTGCTAGATGCTTCTTTAAAAGTCTCTGTTTAACTAAGAACTGAATTCTCTATCATACCTATGTTTAATGTTCACAGCTAAAGACATAGTTGTCTGTATGAATAAATGAGAACTGGGTCTCTGAGCTGAGACTGTATTGAAAGAGACTCTAGCACAGTCCTGCTCTAATGAGAGACACTGAAACAATGATGAAGAACAGGAAACGTGTTCTATGCAAAACGGGGGTCATGTGATTTTTCCAAGCCAATGATAAACCATACACATCACATCATGACGTTGCACCCCCAGTTTCACCCTTGCTCTATGCTCTAAGTTGATTTTGCTGGCTGCCAAAATGCCCAGGAAGCGCCGAAAATGGTGCAATTAGTAATAGTTTTAATGCGCAGATTCTTACCTAAAATATGCTTTTGATGGGGGAAATTTCCGATCAACCTAAAAACCGTGCCGATTTCAACTTTGTTGATTATAATCGCTCATCCCTACAGGTGGAGGCATTTAAAAAATGAAGATTTGGAGGGCTACAAGGAGTAGGAGTAAGAGGTGTATGCAGTGCACATCAGGGTCATACTGGTGTATATTTCAAAATAAATTCAGCCATAAGATTTGTAAATCTAGCTGTTGGCAGCAGTAGAATACAATTTGTAGAAGCAGCAGGCATAGGAACTACAGATATGAGATGTAGTGTAGTTTAAATATGTATTTCACATTGTCATGAAGACGTGCTACAGTTTACTAGTCAGTAACATCGGCAACCAGGGCGACAAAATTGTCAGAGATCCACGCTTCCAAGATAACGCTGGCTGCTGGGCAGGATAAAACTCTATGGCATGTCGAGCAAGCTCAGGTTATTCATCCAGTTGGACACCAAGAAGTGGAATGGGTCCAGACTAAGTCCAAAAACATCGATGTTGAGCTGCATGTAGTCATGGACCATGTTTTTATAGCAGTCTCTTTGTGTCTCAATACTGCCCTGCCTTGCAGGTGTTGGTCAGGTGGTAAAAATCGATTGGCAAATGTCACCCAGTAGGCTTCTGCCACACTGCCTTCTGCTGCTGCGGCTACTTGCCATTCTACTGCTGCCACGTTGCTGATGTTGTTCCACCGTGAAAAAATGTGAAGACGCAAAAGTGTGGGTGGAATCAAATTGCTCACTTTTGTCTTGTAATGTGGATCAAGGAGGGTGGCCACCCAGTAATCACTGTTTATTTTTATTGCATTGGTGCGTGGATCATGTTGCAGGTAATGTAGCATCCAAGAACTCATGCGAGAGATGCTGCTGGGATCTCCCAAGCCTCGTGGTCGAGGGGCACTAACAGGATTTTCCTCCTCTTCCTCCTCTGCCTCCAGTAATCTGTTCCAACCTGTTACCACTGGAGGGTAATCATTACCGGTGGTGTCCACACCTGCCTCCTCATCCTCCTCCACTTCATCATCCTGACCATCACCAGAGCCCTGGCTAGCCTCATGCGCTCTACTCTGTGAGCTGAACTGCCATCCTGCACCTACCCTAGAACTAGACCCACTGCCTAAAAAAGACCTATACAATTGCGAAACAATCGGTTCTTCTACATCCTTTAGCGAGTAAGGCTCTGTGTCCGCCTCCTCCTCCTCCATCACTGCTGGGATCTGCTGCCGCAGAGTGCCTAACGCTTGTTCCAGTAAAAATATAACCAGAACAGTCATGCTGACAAGGGCATCCCCCTACTGACCATATTGGTGGCCTCTTCAAAATTGCCAAGGATGGTGCAGAGATCCTTCACCTGTCTCCACTCATGCGCCACTTCATACTGCTTAAAGGCATTATGCTGCTGCCACAATCGCTGGAGGGTGGAATTCCAGCGTGATGCCACATCACATATCTGACAGTTAATGGCCCAGATGATGCTGCAATGCTGCCAGTCGTGCCGAATGCCGGAAGTGTGAGCTAAGACCTCAAGTCTTCCTCAGCAGACAGTCAAGACCTGGGTAGCACTTGAGAAATTTCTGCACAACCAGGTTCATGATGTGTGCAAGGCAAGGGATGTGCTTAAGTCTACCGATTCTAAGGGCAGCAAGGAGATTTCTCCTGTTGTCGCACACCACCTTGCCTGGTGCCAGGTTCTAAGCACCAAACCACTGGTCTATCTGAGAGCGCATAGCCGTCCACAGCTCTCGACCTATATGTTCACAGTCTCCAAGACAAATTCGTATGAGAACGGCCTGGTTTCTCTTGGCACATGATGTTATCTGTTGAAGTTGGGGATCTGGACTCTGCACCATCCCAACAGTGTTGAGGAGTGTCAGCCCAGACCCATTATCAGACCCAAATATTTTTTCTCCAAGTGACTATTCCACAGCGATTCATGCTTTTCATGCATGTGCCTGTTCATGCTCCTGGTCCTAAAACTCTTTTCATTCTTTCCTCTACTGAAGCGTCGACGACAATTCCGGCAGATGATGTCAGTCGGCGAATCTGAGGCTTGATTCAATGGTCCTGGACCTCTTTGACTGTGAAAACCTAGTAGCGGTGTTCCTAGTAGCCACTGACCACGGCTAGCGGAGTAATGTCAGCAGACTTGTGTGACCGCCTTCTCCCTTTCTGAAGCCGGACCCGCACTGACACTATCCCATCATCCCCCTCCTCCACTGATTCATTACCGGCCTTTGAACCAGTTAAAGCTCTAAAATGTCTTTCATGTGCACTGGTGTCTAAAACTGGACATAATATTCCATGTGTGGTCTGACCAGTGATTTGTATAACAGGAGAATGATGTTCTCATTGTGTGCATCTATGCCCCTTTTAATGCACCCCGTGACCCTTTTTGATTTGGCAGCTGCTGCCTGACAATGGCTGCTACAATTAAGATTACTGTCCACTTGGATTCCCAAGTCCGTCTCTATGTCTCTTTTTCCCAGCATTTTTCCATTTAACATGTAATCATGTAATGGATTTTTCTTTCCCATGAGCATTACCTTGCATTTATCTGTGTTAAACCTCATTTGCCATTCTCTGCCCAGGCCTCCAACTTATCCAGATCCTTTTGTGATAAAACATTGTCCTCTATTGTGTTAATTACTTTACAACACATATATAGCTTCTGATGACATCAACTGACAGACCTGTCAGTGAACATGTCCGAGCAGGCCTGGGAGAGTCAGTTAGGAATATTTTAGGAAATGCATTATTATGTATAATTACTTTTATCCTACAACCTCAAATCTAGATGTGCCATCCATAATACAAAATAAGATTTCCAGACTGCACTTTTGTATTTGTATGGGAGTCATGTTTTACTCTCAGTAGCAAAACCTTTGTTGTGCTGTGTTATACAAAAAATCAACAAAGAAGCATGCATAAAAATGCTGCAATATAAATTAAAATATTATTAGAATTCATATCAAGTCAACCATCAAACAATTTGAACTGGCATATGATTAGAACAATTATTGATATTATTAAAAGTTGTATGACTAGATTACCCACTGTATTCACATAATTTGTTTGATACTGCTTGTAAATTGTGAGAAAAGAGTGTAAAATACAGCATGTACAAAAAAGTAGGCTTAACAATAGTAAACATACAAGAGAGTGCATTTGAACAGACTAATAACACTCAGGAGAAATTCTTTAAAACCTTCTTTGTAGTATTATAACACGAACTTGAAAGCCCATAATTTTTCTGTAGGTATTCTATTATTGGAGTTAAAAGCTGCAACCCCTGCTGAATCTAAAAGCTAATTTACTTGAAACTTGACTTAATCATACATTCTATATTTGTAATGGATGTAACCTATTTAATGAAATTACAGCTTTATGATCTGAAATAAGATGCATTTGAAGTCTAGTATAAGTTTAAAAATGGCAGGAGTTTCTACTGTTAATCCTAAAGTGAAAAAATTGTGTGCATAGGTTTTTATACCGTTACACTACTTTATGTTCTAACGATAAAAAAAAAAATAAAAAAAATGTCATAAACTAGGCGCATTGAAGTGTTCGGGCGTCAGTTCTGGATCAGGTATACAACTTTGAAAGTGGTATACCTGTTCCAGCTGTAATGCACCCAAAAATGCCATAGCTTCACTATGGTTCTAGTGCGCCCCGCCCTTAACAATGTATGAATGGAACTGCACCTGATATTGGGCTGAAAAGACGCCAGATATCTGCCGCAGCCCCGTTCATACATGTCGCCCTTTACATCCTCATAGTGCACACAGGTTTTTCTGGTTTCACTTAGTTTGTCCATGGCTAGTCACCTCCTGGTCCATTTAGTAATGGACTTTGAGAGCGACTCATTTACCTAAGTAAATACCCTTTAAAGCTCTGCAGCCTGGTGTAATGCACTTTTTAAACCTTTTGAACTCATTGTCAGTGTAACAGGGATATACTAGGAACAGCACAGCTGATGTGTCAATGTGTGATTCTAAAGCTGACTGAAGCTGTGAAACAGCATTATCAGAAAAGGTGTCATCAGATAATAGGAATCCAGGAAAATACATGTTTATGGTTTGTTATATAATTTTTTCAGATTTTCCAACACAGATAATGTGTAACAAATAGAAGAAAATACAATATTGATTTTATAGGACCAGGATTGACAGTAGTCAGTTAACTTAAATCTAAACCTCATTGTACAATGAATATAATACCCTTTAACCCATATTTATTTTTTTAATTTACTTTTTTTTTTTTTCTTATAACCAGGTCAGAACATTTATATTTTTCTGTCATTAAAGCCATATGAGGGCTTGTTGTTTGTGAGACAATAATTATTTGTGGGATAGGACTAAATATAACAAGTGTTTTATGGAGTTCACTGGGCAAAAAAATATTATGTTATCTCTATTCTGTGAGTCAGCAAGATTCCTGCAATAAAAAAGTATTTAGTTCTTATGTTTTATTTCATTTAACCCCTTACCGCCATAGTCAGTTTTCACCTTCCTGACAGAGCCTTATTTTTGAGATATGACATGTGTCACTTTATGTGTGAATAACTTTTTGATACTTTTACCTATCCTTGTAAATCAGAGACTGTTTTCTCATGACAATTCTTTTAGCGACCGTTCAAGTTCTGATGTGACTTTGAGGGGCCTGTATATTACAGCTGGCATCCTGCAGCGTCGGCCCCGACCCGAGATCACTCCGGGGGGGGGGAGGGGGCAGTTAACCCCTTAATTATCGCGTCCAATAGGTCGCAATAATTAAGAGAGACGCAGGTGGAGCGATCTCCTCCTGTGTCTCTGTCGGCGGTAGCAACTGCACGGATCGCACAATCCGTGAAGCTCCTGCCTTCTGACAGACAGCACGGAAGGCATAAAATGCCTTCCGGGTTGTCTGTGACGTCACAATGCCCAACCGTGCCCTGTGGGCATGGCCCGGCATCGTGACTGACAGTTGCCATAGGAACCGGTACACAGCCACAAGCTGTGTAGTGATTCATATTGAATGAGGGATCTGAAGATCTCTCATTCAAATGCCCTGTGGGGAAAAGTAAAAAAAAAAAAATGAAAAAGCAAAAAAAAAAGAAAAACAATTAAAACACAAACACGAAAAATAAAATAAAAAAACGTACACCGCCCTTTTCCCCTTTACAAATGGCAAACACCCCAAAAAAGATAAAAAATAATAAAGTACCCATATTTGGGTATCGCCGCGTGCGTAACGACCTGCCCTATAAATCTGTATTGCTAACAAACCAATACGCTGAAAGCCTTAAAAAAAAAAAAACAAAACAATTACATTATTAAGATATTTGTTCATCCCGCAGCACATAAAATGGAATAAAAAACGATCAAAAACTCCTATAAACGCCAAATATGTAACAATTAAAACCTCAGTTCATCCCACAAAAAAAGTCCTTACACAACTCTGTATACGTAAAAATAAAAAAAATTATGGCTCTCAGAAGACAGCGATGCATAAATATTGTTTTACACACTAAAAACTATTTATTTTATTTTTTTTAAAGTGCTTCAACATAAAAAAAAACTATATAAACAGGATATCGCCGTAATCGTATTGACCCAAAAAGTAAAGCTAACTTATCACGGATACTACACGGTGAGCGCTGTTAAAAATAAAAAAAACACTACTAGGATTTCAGTATTTTCTTGCCCTGCCTTCAAAAAAATAGATTTAAAAGCAATCAAAAAGCCTTGTCCACCAAAAATGATACTAATAAAAACGTCAACTCATCCCGCAAAAAAAGCCCCTACACAGCTCCAAACACAGAAAAAATTAAAAGTTATGGCTCTCAGACTATGGCGATGCAAAAATGTGTTTTCCTGGTTGAATAAAAGTGTTTTTATTGTATAAATGTAGTAAAACATAAAAAAACATATAAATTGGGTATCACTGTAATCATATTGACCTGCTGAGTAAAGCTAGCATGTCATATATAACGCACTCTGACCGCTATAAAAAATAAAAATAAAAAACACTACCAAGATTGCTGTATTTTGTTCAAAACGTCTCAGAAAAACCTTATAAAAAGTGAACATAATGTCATATGCCCCCCCATAATGGTACCAATGAAAACATTAACTCATCCCGCAAAAAACATGCCCATAATCAGCTCTGCACACTGCAAAATAAAAAAGTTATGGCTGTCTGAATAGGACAACTTAAAAACACAATTTTTTATAGGCATATTTCTATTGTGTAAAAGTAATAAAACAGAAAAAACTACATAAATCTTTATCATTGTAACTGTACCGACCTCCAAAGTAAAGTTATCCTGACATTTACACTGCACGGCGAATGCTGTAAAATTTAAACCCAAAAAACAATGACCGAACTGCGATTTTTCCCCCCATTTTCATGGCCCAATGCTAAAAAAAACTATGGAACACCTGTGCGCCCAAAATGCATAGTACACCCCTAGATGAGATCCCTGAGGGGTGTTGAATCCAAAATGGGGTGACTTCTGGAAGGTTTCACCTGTTCTGCTACTTTGGGAGCTTTGCAAATGCGACATGGCCCCACCAAAATCTGCGTTCCAAAAGCCAAAGAGCGCTCCCTCCCTTGTACGCCCTGCCATGCGCCCAAACAGCAGTTTACACCCACATGTAGGGTATTGCCACACTTGGAAGAAATTCTTCACAAACAATTGGGGTTCTTTATTTCCAGGATTCCTTGTAAATATGAAACATTTTGAGCTAAAATTACAGATTATTGGAATTTTTTTTTTTTTTTTTAAAATTTTTACAGACTAATGCTAAAAAAAAATTGTGAATCACCTGTGGGGTCAATATACTCACTACACTACTGAATATATTCGTTAAGGGGTGCAGTTTGCAATATGGGGTCTTTTTAGGAGTGTTAATTAATTTTTAGCACCTTAGGTTACCCACAAACCTGGAATGGTGCCTAAATAAAATCATATTGAAAATGAGACCCCAGAGTTCAGCAGGTGCTCCTCCTATTCTGGGGCTTATGGTTGAGCCAAATAATGCACATTGGCCACATATTGGATATCTCTAAAAACAGCAGACCTGGGGGAATTTATATTACGTTGCATTTACCTAGTTACATTTACAGTATTCCAGTGAATAATGGATGAATATTTCAATTTAAATGACATGCTAGCTTTACTAAGCAGGTCAAAGCAATTACATCAACACCCAATTTTTAGATTCTTTTTATGTTTTACTGCTCTATTTACACAACAAAAACACTTTAATTCAAAAAGGAAAACACCTTTTTGCATTGCCATAGTCTGAGAGCCATAACTTTTTATTTTTCTGTGTACAGACCTAGTATAGACTTTTTTGTGGGATAAGTTGAAATTTTTATTAGTATTAGACTCTGTGATTACTTTTAAATCCATTTTTTGGAAGGCAGGGTGAAAGAAATACTGCAATCGAAGTAGTGTTTTTTATTTTAAACAGTGCTAACCATTCAGTATAGGTGACAAGTAGAGATGGGCGAATTGATTATAACTAGGTGGAATTCATTTAGAATTTCAGGAAAACTTTGATTCTGAACGAAGTCGAAGTTTGGGGTGATTCGCGGGAACGAAGCGTGCTTTTGATTGATAAAATGGCTGCGAGCACATGGCGTTACATGGGGCAAAGAAGTCTGGGAGGAAGAAGGGCGTAGTCTACATGACATGTCCAGAGATTAAGCCAATCAGAGACCGGTGGGATTCTGTGACGTCACCGCACTATATAAGTCCAGGCGCGACGCTGGGAGCTCATACCGCTCTCACTGTACTGATCAGGGAAGGTGCTGCCGCGGCTGCTTATGATATCTCATACTAAAAAACTCACTTTTATACAGCAATTTTTGGGGGGTGTCACAGCTTGTCTCAGAGACTGCTTCTCTTACGTTCTAATTCTGATTTTGTGGGGTATTGGAACTGAAGTCCAGTGTGTGTCCAATGCAGCTGCATATACATTTTAATGCTATCTGGTCAGTTCTTCAGCACATTGAATATCCAAGGATTATCTAAGACTGTTCCTGAAAGAAACAGCGTTTTTACAATTGAAATACCACTTTATTTTTGGTTCCTCATTTCTTTTGCACAATTTAGATCCAGGGGTTAATTAAGCGTTGTTCTGCTGTTGTGGTCACTAAAAGAAACGTTCTTTTTCACCGCCAAAGAAGAAATTTTGCCTGTAGCATAATTCATAACCGAAGGTTAATTACAAGTTTTTCTGTTGTTGTGTACCGTAAAATACATGCCATTTTAACACGCTACAAAGCTGGTAATTGTTGGCAGCATATTTCTTTTGCGCAATTTACATCCAGGGGTTAATTAAGCGTTGTTCTGCTGTTGTGGTCACTAAAAGAAATGTTCTTTTTCACCTCCAAAGAAGAAATTTTGCCTGTAGCATAATTCATAACTGAAGGTTAATTACAAGTTTTTCTGTTGTTCTGTACCGTAAAATACACGCCATTTTAACACGCTACAAAGCTGGTAATTTTTGGTTGCTCATTTCTTTTGCGCAATTTACATCCAGGGATTAATTAAGTGTTGTTCTGCTGTTGTGGTCACTAAAAGAAACGTTCTTTTTCACCGCCAAAGATGAAATTTTGCCCTTTTGCATAATTCATAACCGAAGGTTAATTACAAGTTTTTCTGTTGTTGTGTACCGTAAAATACACGCCATTTTAACACGCTACAAAGCTGGTAATTGTTGGCAGCATATTTCTTTTGCGCAATTTAGATCCAGGGGCTAATAAAGCGTTGTTCTGCTGTTGTGGTCACTAAAAGAAATGTTCTTTTTCACCTCCAAAGAAGAAATTTTGCCTGTAGTATAATTCATAACCGAAGTTTAATTACAAGTTTTTCTGTTGTTGTGTACCGTAAAATATACGCCATTTTAACACACTACAAAGCTGGTAATTGTTGGCAGCATATTTCTTTTGTGCAATTTACATCCAGGGGTTAATTAATCATTGTTCTGCTGCTGTGGTCACTAAAAGAAACGTTCTTTTCCACCGCCAAAGAAGCAATTTTGCCTGTAGCATAATTCATATCCGAAGGTTAATTAAGCCTGTTTGTGCTTTTATATTCAGTAAAATACACAGAGTTTTTAAACGACACATACAAGTAAATTTTTCCTGGTCATTTCTGGAGCGCAATTTATATCAAAGGGTTACCGAAGCTTGTTACTGGGTTCATTTGGAGTCAAATACAGGGTGTGTATTTATCATATACAGATATCTTCATCAAACAGTGTCTGTATATTTTAGAACAAACAGTATGTTAGACAGAGAGGTGGCAGGCTCTTCACCTGCGAGTGGCAGTGGCACAAACATTCCTGGAGCAGGCCCAGGTCGCAGCACAACAAGGGGACGTTGCAGCAAGGGTCACTCGGTGAGGCCATAACTGCCGCTGTCATCGAGCGGCAGTCTGTTGTTCAGGAATAGTGTTGAGCGATTACGTTGGCTATCGACATCGATCGATAGTCGATAGTCGGCCACCATCGATAAGGTTTTCGATAGTCGATCATCTCCGATGACCATTAAAGTCTATGGGAGAGCAACAACACCTTCATTCTTACACCCAAACAGGGCTGGAGAAGCTGGAATTAACAGCCACAACAGTCAAATGGATACCTGCTACATCTTAGGCACAACACTTAGGCTATAAAAGCCACAGAAAAAAAGTCACACACCATTCACTATCCCTGTCTTGTACCACAGCATGACCCTTAAACCTGCATCACCCACAAATTAAAAAGTGCCAGAAGGCAGTATGAAAATGAACCATCATTTTACTTGAACTGGACATTGAATATCCCTGTCCTGGAACGCAGCATGAGCCCCAAACCTGCATGACCCCCACATTTAAAAAGTGCCGGAAAAAGGAGTCTTTCAACCACCATTTTAGTTGAACTGGACATTGACTATACCTGTCCTGGGCCACAGCATGAGCCCCAAACCTGCATGACCCCCACATTTAAAAAGTGCCGGAAAAAGGAGTCTTTCAACCACCATTTTAGTTTCACTGGACATTGACTATACCTGTCCTGGGCCACAGCATGAGCCCCAAACCTGCATAACCCCCAGATTTAAAAAGTGCCGGAAAAAGGAGTCTTTCAACCACCATTTTAGTTTCACTGGACATTGACTATACCTGTCCTGGGCCACAGCATGAGCCCCAAACCTGCATGACCCCCACAATTAAAAAGTGCCGGAAAAAGGAGTCTTTCAACCACCATTTTAGTTTCACTGGACATTGACTATACCTGTCCTGGGCCACAGCATGACCCAGGGCCGGAGTTACAGTGGGTGCGGTGAGAGCCCAGGCTGGCGTCCGTCATCTATTAACACGCAGGTTAAAATGCCCTAATGACGCAGCAACGAAAACTGTCGTGCTGAAGCAGAGTGCGGAAGCGGAAGTGTGAGAACTCCAGCCTTCCTCAGTACACAGTCAATACCTGGGTAGCGCTTGCCCCTCCGTATGAGTGTGGACCAATTGAGCTTCACTTGGAAATACTGGTGGTTAAAGCTCCTGTTACACCCAGGTGCCCTTTATCTTGGCATTCTTTTTCTCATTTTACTCAACGTGCTGGAGGAAATGGTCTCTGTACTTTGTTCTCTGTCCGTGCTCCATACTCCATGTCCTCTGAATAACCTACATCTGGTCAAGTTTTCCTGTACCTCCCTTGTACAATTCAGAGGATTTTTTTTAACAGCTATTTTGTACATGCAAGTTTTTTAGTACTTTAATTCTAGAAAACACATTTTTAAAATCGGATGGAATCCCACCATGTCTTTGTTTCTCTTTTTTAATTGTATTAAATGGGTTGTCTCAATAAAGGGATTGATAGCTATGTTAAAGATCTTGCAAAAACAAGTCATTTTGCAATATGTGTCCATTAACAGTGTCCTACCTATTCCTGTTTCTGACAGCACCATCACCCTTGAGCCACTCTTGACCATTGTGAAGAACAAATGTCTGTTAGAAACAACATTTTTTAGAATAGGACCTGTAGTATAGCTGCATGTCACAGCAAAATGCCTCCAAAAATTCAAAGCATGACCCTTGAGCCACTTTGGACAATTGTGAAGAACAAATGTCTGTTAGAAACAACATTTTTTAGAATAGGACCTGTAGTATAGCTGCATGTCACAGCAAAATGCCCCCAAAAATTCAAAACATGACCCATGAGCCACTTTTGACAATTGTGAAGAACAAATGTCTATTAGAAACAACATTTTTTTAGAATAGGACCTGTAGTATTGCTGCATTTCAAAGCAGCATGACCCAAAAAAATTATAAAAATGACTTCTCAGCCACTGTTAAAAATTGTGAAGGAGAAATGCCACTTAGAAGCCACATTTCTGTTCCAAAGGACCATGATTATTGCTGTATCTCACAGCAACATGACCCCAAAAAATTATAAATATGACTTCTCAGCCACTGTTAAAAATTGTGAGGGAGAAATGCCACTTAGAAGCCACATTTCTGTTCCAAAGGACCATGATTATTGCTGTATCTCACAGCAACATGACCCCAAAAATTATAAATATGACTTCTCAGCCACTGTTAAAAATTGTGAGGCAACATGACCCCAAAACCATTGACAATGTGAAAAATTCTAAAGATGAAGTGAGTAAATGGAATATGGTTTTGTCATGAAACCTTGGTGTCTTTTAGTCTCCTCACAGCAAAACCAGCAAAATGAACTGTTGGGAATTGAGAATAAAAAATTGCAGTAAGAAATGATCATTTTAAAAATAAGTTTTTCAAGAGGACCATTTCTGTTTGGAGAGGAATGTGAAGTAGACCAGCAACTAATCGGTGACCTCGGCAATTGGGGCCACAACATCATCAGAGATCCATGCCTGATTCATCTTGATGAAAGTCAAACGATCCACATTATCTGTGGAAAGCCGGATGCGTTTGTCTGTAATGACTCCTCCGGCTGTGCTGAAGGTCCGCTCAGATATGACGCTGGCTGCTGGGCAGGACAACACCTCTATGGCGTGGCGAGCCAGCTCGGGCCATTCGTCCATTTTGGATACCCAGAAGTCTATTGGGTCCGGAACACATACAAAAACATCGGTGTTGAGACGCAGATAGTCATGCACCATGATCTTAAGCTGGTCTCTGGGTGTTGTATGTGTGGCCTGCATTGCATGCGTTGGTGAGGTGGTAAATAAAGATTGCCAGAGGTCACCCATTAGGCTTCTGCCACCTTGCCTGCTGCTGCCGCTGCTGCCGCTACGGCTACTTGGCACTCTACTGCTGTCACGTCGCTGGCGTTGTTCCACCGTGACATTTGAAGAACGTGAAGCAGACGCAACAGATGTCTCCAGTTGATCAATCAGCAAGGTCTCCATTTCCTGCATTTTACTCTCTATTTGGGTGGGTGGAAGGAAAGTGCTGAGTTTTGTTTTGTACCGGGGATCCAGGAGGGTGGCCACCCAGTAACTGTTGTTCATTTTGATGGCCTTAATGTGAGGATCATGTTGGAGGAAATGGAGCATCCAAGCACTCATGTGAGAGATGGAGCCTTGAGTTCCCAAGCCTCTGGGTTGAGGGGCACTAGCAAACTCATCTTCCTCATCTGCCTCAAATTCACACCAACCTCTTTCCAAGGCAGGGACGTCGGTGTCTAGGAATACCTCCTCCTCCTCCTCCGCTTCCTCCGGCACAGCTTCAACACAGCCCTGACTTGCCTCAGATGATGCACCCTGAGAGCTGAGGTGCCACCTTGCACTAGCTCTGGACCCTGAACCACTGCCTAATGAAGCCCACTCCCCCTTCCGCGCGCACACACTCATAACATGTCCTGCTAAAGCTGCCACCATGCTCTCATGAGCCAACAACCTTCAGTCAAATTTGCCATCTCCATAACGGGCTTGCGCCCCATCTTACCGTACTGCCCGTGCCAATGCACTGCACCAACAAACACCTCAGCCCTGACTGTGATGGGCTTCCATCTCACTTCTCTCATATTATTGCAACTGCGTGCCTCACCTAGAATGAACTAAGCAGACTAGGTATCACATTACACAGCACACTGCCATCTTTGTCAATTCCCATAAGCCCCTTCTCTTCAATATCTAATATGCATATTCATTGGGAATATAAACTCCACTGTACAATAGACCACTGTCATATTATCTTCCCATAAAGCACTTCTCCTATATATGTAATATGCATATTCATTCCAATAGAGCTGCAGGCCCCATTAAATACATGTTCCACTGCATTGTATAGTATTGTCTCAAGACTATATTCATAAACTACTTCTCTTTCACATGTAATATTCATACTCATTTTAATAATACTGTAGGCTCTATGGCTAGTCCTCCCTCCCTCCCACAGTCTGACCTCCCAAGTTCCACATTGAAGATTCTCTCCTACGGCCCACAGCCAGCCACTCAATACACCACATCACAATGGGAGCATGCAAGAACTCCAGCATCCTCAAATGCCACCGCATCCAGCCGCACCTGCCTCGCACCAGACCAGCGCCGCAAGCAGGAACAACAAACCTCCACACACATGAGCACACACATGAACAGTCCCCCGCAAAAGCAATACACATGCATCCCTAATTTGTTAAATAGAAACCGTGGCCTCACGTGATGAATATCTGTCATCATTACAGGACCCAGGGACAATGAGGAAAAACGTAGAGGCAAAGGGGGAGAGGAGAGGGGAGGGGGGAAGGGGCGCGAGGGAGATGGAAGGGAGGGGGGGGGAAACACATATATGAACTCTGATGCTTCCATAGTCATATATTCAACTGTGCTATATCCACTTGACCGTACTTAATCACATATATCATGTTTCTTCAAAAATTATTATATAGGGAATCAGCAAGATCAAATAAATGCCGAAAATGAAAAGCCTTCATTTAGGCCTTTAGGTTTCAATGTATTGAGTCTGTGTATCCATCTTGCCTCTTCCTGCAACAAAACTACATCCAAATCGCCCTTTCTTTCCCCTAGCTTTTTCACACATATGCCCCAAAATTTTAGCACCTCTATTTCGCCATTATGTACTTCCAAAATGTGTCTTGCTAGGGGAGTGTCACCTCTAGTTTTAATAGTACTCAGATGTTTCGAGATCCGACGACGAAACTCCTGTATGGTTTTTCCCACATAGATCTTGGGGCAGGTACACATAGCCCCATAAACCACCCCTCTGGTTTTACAATTGATGAATTGTCTTGACTTAAGGTTGTTGGCTCATGAGAGCATGGTGGCAGCTTTAGCAGGACATGTTATGAGTGTGCGCGCACGGAAGGGGGAGTGGGCTTTATGTGGATTCTCTGATGGCTAATTGGTGAGCACCTGAATGGGGTGTTTACCTAACATGATATAAAAGGAAGTGAGCTCAGACCACATGTGATCGGACCTCTAAGCCTTGATAAAGCCAGGTTAGCTGGCGAAACATGTCGGCGAGGTCAGGCATGACGTTTTAAATTGTGATCTCTCACCTCTGTCTACAAGTGTCACCTGCTGCAGACGGTGTCACAAGGGGCCTTATTTGTTCTGTGTCTATGAGATTAGGGACGACTGCCCAAGTAGTTGGCTTGGTATCCTTTACTGAAGCTAGTACTTTGCTATAGATATAAGGCTCTCCTGTTAATAGGTGGGGTTCCACCAGACTTGATGATAGAAAGGGAGTTATTCCCTCTTTCAGAAGCAAAAAGGGTTACATGATGAGGACAGAGATCAGGTTTTTAAAAAAGTGTGTATAGAGGTTAAGAGTTAGATATAATAAAAGTTACGTTTTAGTGTTTAATAGATAGAGAACTGATAGAGTTTAAGTTTGCCTATGGCAAAATAGTAAATATAGTTATGCATCTGTGTCCGTCTCCTCCTCCGTCGCTGGCGGGACCTGTTGTTTCAGAGTGTCCAACGATCGTTCCAGAACTAAGATCACCACAATGCTCATGCTGAAAAGGGCATCGTCCGCACTGACCATTTTGGTGGCTTCTTCAAAACTGGCAAGGATGGTGCAGAGCTCTTTCACCTGCCTCCACTCTCGGTGGCTCAACACCCCGAGGTCTGCACCGCTGCTTGTCAGGCCATGTGTCACTTCGTACTGCGTAATGGCATTGCGCTGCTCCCACAATCGCTGGAGCATGTGGAGGGTGGAATTCCAGCGTGTTGCCATGTCAACAATGAGATGGATGACGGGGAGGCCGAGCTGACGCTGCAACACAGCCAGGCGGGACGAAGCAGCGTGCAAACGGCGGAAGTGCGAACTCAGACCTCGAGCCTTCTTCAGCAGGCAGTCCAGACCCTGGTAGCTCTTTAGAAATTTCTGGACGACAAGGTTCATGACATGTGCCAGGCAAGGGATGTGCTCCAGCCTACCGATCTTAAGGGCAGCCAGCAGATTTCGCCCGTTATCGCACACCACCTTGCCTGGCACAAGGTTCTTGTCACCCAGCCAGCGCTCTGTCTCGTTGCGGAGAGCCGTCCACAGCTCCTGACCTGTGTGTGGACGGTCTCCAAGGCAGATTAATTTCAACACGGCCTGGTGTCTCTGGGCACGTGATGCCACCAGAGGACCTTGGGGGAAAGAGCCCTGCACCATCCTGCGGTTTTGAGAGCGGTGCGCCGAGCCTAAGATCCACCGTCACCCCCAGAGACATCCACCAGCTCACCCAGTGAGCTGTCACAGAGATTTTAGCAGCCTTGGCCGTGCTTACTAGTCCATGTGTCGGTGGTGAGATGGACTTTTCCGGACACAGATGCAGACAACGTGCTTGAAATTTTAGATGACACGTGGCTGGCCAGGGCAGGGACGGCTTTTCTGGCAAAGAAATGCCTGCTCGGCATCTGGTATTGGGGGCAGACGAGGGCCATGACGTGGCGGAACCCATCTGTGTCCACCAGACAGAAAGGCAACATTTCCAAGGCCAAAAGCCTGGCAATGCCGACATTCAGGCTTTTGGCTTTGGGATGGTTTGGGTTAAAGTGTTTCTTCTGCTCCCAAACCTGGAAGACAGAAAGCTGGCTGCTAGACTGGCCGCTGTACGGCGTGCAGGTCGTCAAACTGGCGGAAGGAGAAGGGGTAGGATGGGTCTCTGGTGGTGCTGGTGGTACTCGGGCGACGGTGGAGGCTGAAGCGGAGGCTGATCCCTGATCATGACTCTGAGAGACATGGGCAGCTGAGGAACGCTTGGTGGTGGCGGAGGAGGCGGAGACAGAGGGTGTGACAGTGGTTGGAGGCCCGGCGTCGGTCTGGCCTTTTTTGGCAAAGTGTTCCCTCCATTTCAACTCATGCATTCTCTGCATGTGACTAGACATGTTGGTGGTGGTTAACCACTTAAGGTTCTTGTCTCTACTTATGCGTTTACGGCAAAGGCGGCATATGACATCGCTGGGTGAATCAGAGGCTTGCTCAAGAAGGCTCAGGCTTGAGAGGTCTGGACCTTTTTGACGGCGATAAGCAAGGAGCGGGGTTTGCACTGACCGTGGCTGGCAGAATCATATCAGCGGACTTCTGCGACCGCCCTCTCCCTTTTTGTGGCGGGACCCGTATTGACACTACCCCATCGTCTTCCTCCTCGTCCACTGATGAAGCGCTCGCAAGCAAATTCTGCGGAAAAGACAAGGATGGATCCGCAATGTCGTCATCATCATCATCATCAACACAGGTGACTTGGTCGTCCTGACTTTCTGCATCCAAAAGCTGCGGGCTACAAGCAAGGGGCACTGCAAGGCGTTGCCGACCGCCCGGGATTTTTGCCGATTGACCGGCTTCCTTCACCTCCTCTGATGGCATCAGTAACTGGGCGTCAGAGCAGAGAAAATCATCCTTTTTGGCCTCTTGATCTTTTAACATGCCTTCTGACCCCAACCGCATTTTGTCATCAAAGAGGTCTTCAGAAAATGGATTATCCACAGTGGTGGGTACACGAGTTGGCATTTGGGCTGCTTCATGTTGGACAGATGCTGATGATGCTGATGACGACATTTGTGGCCGTGACTGCGAGGACGAGGAGGTAAGACTGCTAGATGCAGGTTGCATTAACCACTGAAGGACAGATTGGCGACAATGTTCGTTACTTAGATTCACAGGGCCCTGACCCAGCGATGACAGGCCTGACGGTCCTGCAACTGACGATCCGCTGGCATGCGTGTTGTCGCCAGCACTGGAAGGAGCACCTTCTCTCGTACCTCTACCTCCATGTGCTACCCCCTCTTTGCTCGCTTACCACCTGCATTTCGCTCCATGTTCAGAAATATAAAAATTTGAGAAGGTATTGGAATAGTTTTGGAAAGTCTCTTATTAAAAGACGGCAAATCACAGCTATTCTCAAATCCCTCTAATCAAAACAAAATTGCTGGATTCAAATTTAACTGCAAGGTGTCTATCAACAAATCTGGACTGGGCAAAAGTCCAAAAAACAAGTATCTGTCATGTTTTGGTATAATAAATGGTATTTTTTGCACGTTTCTATTGCCCTGTGGTGAATATAGAATTGCTGTTTTAAGATTTACGTAGATGCTGCATCAATGAACAGGGTGGGTGCGCAAAAGTCAAAAAACACGTAACTGTTATGTTTTGATATAATTAAACGGTATTTTTTGCACCTTTCAATTCACCCGTGGTGAATATAGATTTGCTGTTTTCAGTTTTACGTAGATGCTGCGTCAATGAACAGTGCTGGGTGCGCAAAAGTCAAAAAAACACGTAACTGTTATGTTTTGATATAATAAACTGTATTTTTTGCACCTTTCAATTCCCCTGTGGTGATATAGAATTGCTGTTTTAAGATTTACGTAGATGCTGCGTCAATGAACAGTGCTGGGTGCGCAAAAGTCAAAAAAACACGTAACTGTTATGTTTTGATATAATAAACGGTATTTTTTGCACCTTTCAATTCACCTGTGGTGAATATAGAATTGCTGTTTTAAGATTTACGTAGATGCTGCGTCAATGAACAGTGCTGGGTGCGCAAAAATCAAAATACACGTAACTGTTATGTTTTGATATAATAAACGGTATTTTTTGCACCTTTCAATTCACCTGTGGTGAATATAGAATTGCTGTGTTAAGATTTACGTAGATGCTGCGTCAATGAACAGTGCTGGGTGCGCAAAAGTCAAAAAACACGTAACTGTTATGTTTTGATATAATAAACGGTATTTTTTGCACCTTTCAATTCACCCCCTCCCCCGCTCCCACCGCCGTGAATTTACAGCGGTAGATGCTGCTTTAAAATTCTCTAGCTAACTACATAAAATGTTCAAATCTCTAATCTAACTAAATTGGAAGGATCACAGCTAATAGTAGAGGTTTCTCTGTGCAGAAATAGACTAATTTCGCTGAGCTGTTTGGCCACAGGCAGAACGCAGGTCCTATCCCTATGAGACGCTGAGAGACACTGAGGCTGAAACAGGAAACGCTGTTCTATGTAAAACGAGGTCATGTGATTTTTCCAGCCAATCGCAACCATACACATCCCAGTCATGACGTCGCACACACATCTCACCCTGCTCTATTCTGTAATCTCATTTGCTGGCCACCAAAATTACAGGAAGCGCCGAAAAAGGCGCGATCTTAATAGATGATGCACAGATTTTAACCTTAATTATCACATGATCTGGAAATTTCGATCACCATAAAAACCTTGCCGATTTCAACTTTGTCGATAAAAATCGCTCAACACTAGTAAGGAGGTACAGTAGCGAATCTAATGTGAGGTGGACCTTTACTGGGCCCTTATGGAGGATACCCTCACTTTTGTTGATGTTTATATTATAGCCCAGCAGGTCCCCCTTTTCCCTGATAGTATATAGACGTCATGCACACCTGAGAGAGGACAGGGGGACGGGTGCCAAGTGTAAAAGGTCATGGGACCAGTATACTAGAATTTATCGATATACACCGGCACTCCAATTTAGCACGCACAAAGCTATTTTATTTACAAAGCAGTTAGAATTATGCCAAATAACTCCAATGTAAAGATAATGACAGAGGTCAAAGGAACAGATTACTGCACAAAATTAGAACCTAGATTTCAGTGGAAGCATACATGCAGATGTTCAGGCAGTGACGTTTCGGTCAGTAGGCCTTTATAAAGCAACATCTAAAATGGAAACATAACATTGGTAAGTATTTCATGTATACAAAAGGCAGGGCATGGACCAAAGAAATGAGGTAAAAACAAACCAGGGCAGCAGGCAAGAAGAGAATGACATGTGCGGCCAGGAGGTGTGCAGGAATGCTAGCAGAAGGAAGTGACGCTTATAATAAGGGCGACTGCGCGTGAAACGGAAGTCCGCGCAGGCGCAGTGAGACTAGGTGTATAGAAAGGGCAAGTGCATGAAAAATTAGTGCTGGGCATGTTTGGAAGAGTCGCACATGCGCATTGTAAACATGGACGGGGAATAGATAAGAGGAAGGAAAAGGGAGCCGGGAATCTAAGGGGAGAGCAGGGACAATGAAATATAAGACTAGCAGAGAGCAGGGGACATAGCAGAGTTATAGGATAAAAGGAAGAGGGAAGATACAGGGACGAGAAATGCTGGAACATGTCACAAGAGACAATTACAGGTGGTAGAGAAAGACTACTGAACGAAAAAGGGGGAATGACTGAGTAGAAGTAAATAAGGAGAAAAGATGAGCGGAGGGGTTACAAGGACTAGGTAAAGGAAGACAAAAAAGAAAATAGTGGAGGCCTGGGACATACTCAACCTGAGTAGCAAAGTCCAATAGGCAAAGAGGAGAGGTTATCTAGTCTGGAAATAAGAAGGAGAAATATATTAGTGTGTTGACAAAGCATAGTAATAACAACTACAAAACTATTCTGCACATGGTGATAAGAATGTGGTAAAACATTAAAAATTGTTTATGCAATAGAGATAAAATAAAGAATAAAATAAAAGTAGAAATATTGGGCGAAAAAATAATAGATACAAAGTGGAAAATAAATGAAAATTATACAGGCAACATTATGAATGAATTAAACAAATGTAAGGAATATGCGATTAAGTCCAAGTGTCTCCAAGGTGGAAAGGGTATGGATCAAGTAGCGTTCCCTGCACAGCAACTGGGCAAGGCAGTTACCTCCTTGTCTGATGGCAGGGACATGTTCAATGATCTGGAAATGCAGTTGAGCGGATGTATGATGGTATTTGTGGAAATGGTCTGGGATAGGTAGGAGAAGTTCTTGGCAGCAAACGGTCGATTTATCTTTGGAGATGCGGTCACCTCCTCAGACATGGAGGTAACCACCTTGCCCAGTTGCTATGCATGGAACGCTACTGAATCCATACCCTTTCCACCTTGGAGCCACTCGGACTTAATTGCGAATTTGATACATTTGGTTAATTCATTCATTATGTTGCCTGCATAATTTTCATTTATTTTCCACTTTGTATCTATTATTTTTTCACCCATCATTTCTACTTTTATTTTATTCTTTAATATCTCTAACAAAATACAAAATTTTTTGTGTTTTACAACAATATCATAACCATTTTAAGTATGGTTTTGTAGTTGAGTTATCACTTATTACTATGTTTTGTAAAAACACAAATATATGACTCCTTACGATTTCCAGACTAGATAGCCTCTCCTCTTTGCCTATTGGACTTTGCTACTCAGGTTGAGTATGTCCCAGTCCTTCTCTATTTACTTTTTGGTCCTCCTTTACCTAGTCTTTTCCCATCTATTTCCTCCCTTTGTAACCCCTCCACTCACCTTTTCTCCTTATTTACTTCTACTCAGACAGTCCCCCTTCTTCGTTCAGTAGTCTCACTCTACTCCCTGTAATTGTCTCTCATGACATGTTCCAGCATTTCTCATCCCCGTATCTTCCCTCTTCCTTTTATCCTATTACTCTGCTTTATCCTCCTATTCTCTGCTAGTCTTAAATTTCATAGCCCCGTCTCTCCCCTTACATTCCCGTCTCCCTCCTCCTTCCTCTTATCGACTCCCCTTCCATGTTTACACTGCGCATGAGCGATTCTTCCGCGCATTCCCAGTAATCATTTTTCATGCCCTTGCCCTTTCTATACACCTAGTCCCAGTGCGCCTGCACGGACTTCCAGTTCCCGTGATGTCGCCCTTATTAGATGCACCACTTCCTTCTGCTAGCGTTTCTGCACACCTCCTGACCGGACATGTCATTCATTCTTGCTGCCCTGGTTTGTTTTTACCTCATTTCTTTGGTCCATGTCCTGACTCTTTTCTTTGACATTATACCTCTCACCCTCCCCTTATTTTCCTTACAGTTTTTCCACGCCACTCGTTACAGCTTCCCCCTACACCATCAGGTAACATTCTCTTGTCTTTATTAACCTCTTTACTACCTTATACTTAGTTGGCTATTTACCATAGCCTTCTAATTTCCCCCCAGTGCATCATTTTATGCTACTTCCATAGCCTCTCTCAACTCTCCTCTCCTTTTTACCAGCCTATACAGGTAATTTCATCCCCCTTTTCCTTCCTCCCTCCCCTTCTGCCTCTCGATTTCTCCTATTTTAATTTTTCTCATTTTTTCCTTTTCTTCCCTTCCTTCCTTCATCCCTACCTCCTTCTTACTTCTCTTTTTCTGTCCTCTACTCTCTTAAATAGCTTTTTTGCTCATCCCTTCTTTTTCTTTACTGCCCATTTTTGTATACATGATGGACTTACCAACATTATGTTTCAATTTTAGATGTGGTTTGATAAAGGCCTGCTGGCCAAAACTTTACTACCTGAACATCTGCATGTATACTTCCATAGAGATCTAGGTTCTAATTTTGTGCAGTAATCAGTTCCTTTGACCTCTGTAATTATCCTTAATTTGGAGTTATTTGACATACTTCTAACTGCTTTGTAAATAGAATAGCTTTGTGCATGCTAAATTGGAGTGCCGGTGTATATCGATAAATTCCCCTTTTCCCTGATGTCCCGCAAAATATTGGGAAAGTTAAATTTTGGGTTCAAAATAATTTATAATAGGTTGTTCGCATATGCTGTGATTTTTGATTTGCAGTCGCCCTTTTTGACTCCTGGGAACGTTGTGGATTGGATAATGTAAAAGAGAAGTGGGTCAATGAAGAGGTTAAATAATATGCGTGACAAGGGACAGCCTTGCTTAGCTCTTCTGAATAGATCAATGAGTGGGGAGATACGGCCATTAATGATAAGGGATGTGGTGGAGTTAAAGTGCATATGATCCAAGAACTCGGTAAACACACACCTGAACCCTCTTTGCGTCAGGGTGGCGACCAGGAAGGGCCAGAAAACCTTGTCAAATGCTTCTTCTGCATCAAAGTAAAATTTATACTGGGTGTTCGGGTTCCTGGGCAGCAGCAGCAAGGAACTGATGTGGATCCAACCGGTGTGCCCCTCCATTAAATTCTTCTTGGGCAAATGCTTCTTTCTCTTGGATTGAATCGAGGCCACTCAACAGAAAGAAAAATGGGTTAAGCAATTCTTTGACCTCTGCGGGAGGGTTATAAATACTTTACCTATTCCAATTAGAGAAATTTCAGTCCTGTTTTGGAGTAAATGGCTAGGACCCGAAGCAACAACTGGGAGGGAGGGACCCAATCAGCCTACACTGTCACCTCAGACACTTAGCTAATCCTCACAATTTAGCCGCTCGGCGGGATTGTATGTCTTTCATATTAGATTAAACCCCAGACATCTGAGACACACCACAACCCCCCCCCCTCCCTCTCCTCAGGGTACAAGGGTGTTGTTCTATGCAACTGCACACATGTTATATTGCCAGGGATGCTTTATCATTTTCTCTATTGTATTGTGGTGGTGGTGGTGGGGGGTGGAGGGGTGGGAGAGTACGGTGAAGCCTTCTGGAAGTGGAGCAGAGAAGCTTGGAAGCTTGGAATAGGTTCATTATTGTTCCTATGGTTTGTTTGTATTTCTGCATACAGTCTTTTACATATAAGACTTGAACTTATTAAATTTTCTTGCTATTGTAATATTCGCAACATGGACTGTACAGGTCTTGAGTTCCTTTGTTTCATTATCAAGTTATACAAAACCAACAAAATTCCAATGGTTTTTGAGCAAATACTGACAAAATACTCATCAGACAACACGGTTTTAGAATCTGACAAGTATTTTATTCCCTGCCGTGTGGACGTAGCCCTAATTAGGTCAGCATTGCAGGAGAATGCTATTACCGACACTTGATACACTTGAATATGCCTATACAGCACCATTTTTAATAGGCTTCTCATGTTTGTTTCAGCATTCACTATTAGGACAGTGTGACTGCATCTATCTTCACTATAAAGCACTATCAGGATCACTAAAGTTATGAACAACCAACTCCAAAATGTATGCAGTCTGCCAAAGTGAGCAGGAGCCTGTTATTGTATTACAACACATGCACACTAATGTAAATCAAAAGCTCCTCTACACAGGAAGATACACATTTGTAACCATTATTCTGTATGTGCATGCTTGCTCATCTGATAAACAAATAGAGTAGTGTTGAGCGATTATTATCGACAAAGTTGAAATCGGCACAGTTTTTATGTTGATCGAAATTTTTAGATCATGCGATAATTTAGGTTAAAATCTGTGCATCATCTATTAAGATCGCGCCATTTTCGGCACTTCCTGTCATTTTGGCGGCCAGCAAATCAGCTTACAGAATAGAGCAGGGTGAGATGTGTGTGCGACGTCATGACTGGGATGTGTATGGTTGCGATTGGCTGGAAAAATCACATGACCTCGTTTTACATAGAACATCGTTTCATATTCAGCCTCAGTGTCTCTCAGCGTCTCAGAGCAGAAGGACGTGCGCTCTGCTTGTGTCCAAACAGCTCAGCGAAATTATTATATTTCTTCACAGAGAAACCTCTACTATTAGCTGTGATCCTTACAATTTAGTTAGATTAGAGATTGGAAGATTTTATGTAGTTAGGTAGAGAATTTTAAAGGAGCATCTACCACTGTAAAGTCACTGGTGGGAGCGGGGGGGGGGGGGTTGGGGGGGTCCCGCGGGCGAACACAGACAAGCTCTATAAAGAATACTGGATAAAGTTCACCAAGACTTAGTGTAGACATTGCACTGCAATAGCTTTATTATTAACAGTTTTCTATTGAAATATTTCCTGGATATTGGGCAGCCTGAACTTATAGGATACACATCTTTTCTAGTAACTGCAGGTCTCTTTGTTAGGTGCAAAACTCCACTTTTATTATCAGTATACATTTCAGATAGGTGTTCATTTTCAATTTTGCCCATTCCACCTTTGTTGATATATCCACCTTGAACTTAAATTTGAAAACAGCAATTTTATAGTCACCACAGGTGAATTGAAAGGTGCCAAAAATATCTTGTATTATACGAATACATAACATATACGTGTTTTTTGACTTTGGCGCACTACAGCTTTGTTCATTGAGGCAGCTTGCACTTAAATTTGAATCCAGCAATTTTATAGTCACCACAGGTGAATTGAAAGGTGCCAAAAATATCTTGTATTATACGAATACATAACAGATACGTGTTTTTTGACTTTGGCGCACTACAGCTTTGTTCACTGAGGCAGCTTGCACTTAAATTTGAATCCAGCAATTTTATAGTCACCACAGGTAAATTGAAAGGTGCTAAAAATATCTTGTATTATACGAATATATAACAGATACGTGTTTTTTTACTTTGGCGCACTACAGCTTTGTTCATTGAGGCAGCTTCATTTAAATCTGAATCCAGCAATTTTATAGTCACCACAGGTGAATTGAAAGGTGCCAAAAATATCTTGTATTATACGAATACATAACAAATACGTGTTTTTTACTTTGGCGCACTACAGCTTTGTTCATTGAGGCAGCTTGCACTTAAATTTGAATACAGCAATTTTATAGTCACCACAGGTGAATTGATAGGTGCCAAATATACCTTGTATTATCCGAATACATTTCAGATACGGGTCTTTTCATTTTGGCGCGGGCCAGCTTTGTTGATAGATCAACTTTGCAGTTAAATTTGAATCCAGCAATTTTGCAGTCACCACAGGTGAATTGATAGGTGCCAAAAATACCTTTTATTATCCGAATACATTTCAGATACGTGTTTTTTCACTTTGGCGCAGGCCAGCTTTGTTGATAGATCTTCTTTGCAGTTACATTTGAATCCAGCAATTTTGTAGTCACCACAGGTGAATTGATAGGTACCAAAAATACCTTTTATTATCCGAATACATTTCAGATACGTGTTTTTTTCACTTTGGCGCAGGCCAGCTTTGTTGATAGATCTTCTTTGCAGTTGAATTTGAATACAGCAATTTTATAGTCACCACAGGTGAATTGATAGGTGCCAAAAATATCTTGTATTATCCGAATACATTTCAGATACGTGTTTTTTCACTTTGGCGCAGGCCAGCTTTGTTGATAGATCTACTTTGCAGTTCTATTTGAATCTAGCAATTTTGTTTTGATATGAGGGATTTGAGAATAGCTGTGATTTGCCGTCTTTTAATAAGAGACTTTCCAAAACTCTTCCATACCTTCTCAAATTTTTATATTTCTGAACATGGAGCGAAATTTAGGTGGTAAGCGAGCAAAGAGGGGGGTAGGACATGGAGGTAGAGTTACGAGAGAAGGTGCTCCTTCCAGTGCTGGCGACAACACGCATGCCAGCGGATCGTCAGTTGCAGGACCATCAGGCCTGTCATCGCTGGGTCAGGGCCCTGTGAATCTCAGTAATAAACAGCGTCGCCAATCTGTTCTTCAGTGGTTAATGCAACCTGCAGCATCATCTTTAACATAGCTAGCGATCCCTGGATTGAGACAACCCATTTAATACAATTAAAAAAAGAGAAACAAAGACATGGTGGGATTCCATCCTATTTTAAAAATGTGTTTTCTAGAATTAAACTACTAAAAAACTTGCATGTACAAAATAGCTGATAAAAAATTTCTACAAGGGAGGTACAGGAAAACTTGACCAGATGTAGGTTATTCAGAGGACATGGAGTTATGGAGCACGGAAGAGAAACAAGTACAGAGAACAATTTCCTCCAGCACTTGAGTAAAATGAGAAAAAGAAAGCCAAGAAAAAGGGCACCTGGGAGGAACAGGAGCGTTAACCACCAGTATTTCCAAGTGAAGCTCAATTGGTCCGCACTCATACGGAGGGGCAAGTGCTACCCAGAACAGGGACAGTATATATCCAGTGAAACTAAAATGGTGGTTGAAAGACTCCTATTTCCGGCACTTAATAATCTGTGGGTCAGACAGGTTTAATGGTCATTCTGCGGTACAGGACAGATATAGTTAATGTCCAGTTCAACTAAAATGGTGGTTGAAAGACTCCTTTTTTCCGGCACTTTTTAATCTGGGGTCATGCAGGTTTAGGGCGCATGCAGTGGCCCAGGACAGGTATAGTAAATTTCCAGTGAAACAAAAATGGTGGTTGAAAGACTCCTTTTTCCGGCACTTTTTAATCTGGGGTCATGCAAGTTTGGGGCTCATGCTGTGTCCCAGTACAGGTATATTCAATGTCCAGTTAAACTAAAATTGTGGTTTAAAGACTCATTTTCCGGCACTTTTTAATCTGGGGGTCATGCAGGTTTGGGGCTCATGCTGTGGCCCAGGACAGGTATAGTCAATGTCCAGTGAAACTAAAATGGTGGTTGAAAGACTCCTTTTCCCGGCACTTTTGAATCTGGGGGTCATGCAGGTTTGGGGCTCATGCTGTGGCCCAGGACATGTATAGTTAATGTCCAGTTCAACTAAAATGGTGGTTGAAAGACTCCTTTTTCCTGCACTTTTTAATTTGTGGGTCAGACAGGTTTAATGGTCATTCTGCGGTACAGGACAGATATAGTTAGTGTCCAGTTCAACTAAAATGGTGGTTGAAAGACTCCTTTTTGCGGCACTTTTTAAACTGTTAGTCAGACAGGTTTAATGGTCATTCTGCGGTACAGGACAGATATAGTCAATGTCCAGTTCAACTAAAATGGTGGTTGAAAGACTCCTTTTCCCGGCACTTTTTAATCTGTGGGTCAGACAGGTTTAATGGTCATTCTGCGGTACAGGACAGATATAGTCAATGTCCAGTTCAACTAAAATGGTGGTTGAAAGTCTCCTTTTCCCTGCACTTTTTAATCTGTGGGTCATACAGGTTTTATGGTCTTTCTGCGGTACAGGACAGATATAGTCAATGTCCAGTTCAACTAAAATGGTGGTTGAAAGACTCCTTTTCCCGGCATTTTTTAATCTGTGGGTCAGACAGGTTTAATGGTCGTTCTGCGGTACAGGACAGATATAGTCAATGTCCAGTTCAACTAAAATGGTGGTTGAAAGACTCCTTTTTCCGGGCACTTTTTAATCTGGGTCATGCAGGTTTGTGGCTCATGCTGTGGCCCAGAACAGGTATAGTCAATGTCCAGTGAAACTAAAATGGTGGTTAAAAGACTCCTTTTTCCGGCACTTTTTAATCTGGGGTCATGCAGGTTTGGGGCTCATGCTGTGGCCCAGGACAGGTATAGTCAATGTCCAGTGAAACTAAAATGGTGGTTGAAAGACTCCTTTTCCCGGCACTTTTGAATCTGGGGGTCATGCAGGTTTGGGGCTCATGCTGTGGCCCAGGACATGTATAGTCAATGTCCAGTTCAACTAAATGGTGGTTGAAAGACTCCTTTTTCCGGCACTTTTAAATCTGGGGGTCATGCAGGTTTGGGGCTCATGCTGCGTCCCAGACAGGGATATTCAATGTCCAGTTCAAGTAAGATGATGGTTCAAATCATACTGCCTTCTGGCACTTTTTAATTTGGGGTGATGCAGGTTTAAGGGTCATGCTGTGGTACAAGAAAAGGGATAGTGAATGGTGTGTGATTTTTTTTCTGTGGCTTTTATAACCTAAGTGTGTTGCCTAAGATGTAGCACGTACCATTTGACTGTTGTGGATGTATATTCCACTTCTCCAGCCCTGTTTGGGTGTAAGAAATGAAGGTGTTGTTGCTCTCCCATAGACTTAATGGTCATCGCTCATAATCGACCACTCACTATCGACTATCTTGTCGATGATGGTCGACTATCGACCATCGACCGATGTCGATGGTCAACGTAATCGCTCAACACTAAACTAGAGCAATGGCATCGGGAGTATAGTCAGCATATTTAGCTATAAGTAGAAGCAAAGTCTGAATAGTTAGCTATAAGTAGAAGCAATGAATCAAATAAAAAACATATCCCTGGTAAGTATGTATTAATAACATTGATGATAATAGCCACATATGTGTAATTAGACATTTTTCATGAATAAAGATGGGGCATGAGGTCATATAGTCAGATGTAGTACAACGAAGATATCAAACAGAATTGAATGAAAACACCACTATCTGGAATGGACCAGTTACATAACAGGTCTGGCAGCTATGAGCTCCTGAATAAAGCATGAAAAAGTGAGACAATCATTGAAGCCTGCTCAGGGCCGGACTGGGAATAAAAATCAGCCCTGCACAAAGCCCCCACAAGCCCACTTACGATATCGGCTTACAAAATTTCCATTGGTAACATACTTCACCACTTTCTAAAATAAACACTATAGACGCAAGAAAAAAAAAGTGTTGCAGAGAAACCCCTAATCACAGAGTACGGGACAGGTGTGCACTCACTTTACAATCAGGGTCAAGTCGATGATGCCACTATACAAGCTCCAATGTAACCTACAACACCACCATGTAGAGACCACATAGTGGTCAGACACCAGCTCCGGTCACCACCACATGACAGTGAATACAGCACTGATACAACACAGGAGTAAAATAATCCCTGAAATCAGGGACTCACAGGAGGTGTCATCTCTGACTGGAGTTCTTCTCTTCTCCATCTGGCCCGAAACTCTGTCCCCAGTAATTAGCCAGGTAGATAGGGCTGTCCCCAGTAATTAGCCAGGTAGATAAGGCTGTCCCCAGTAATTAGGTAGATATGGCTGCTCCTAGTAATTAGCCAGGTAGATATGACTGTCCCCATATTAGGTAGATAGGGAAACCCCCAGTAATTAGCAAGGTAGATAAAAACCCATATTAAAAAAAAAAAAAAAACAATCACCTGTCACCTGTCCTTCGGCATCTACTAGGCTGTAAGCCTATGCATAGATTTATGGCCTAGCATAGGCTGTGGAGCAGGCGGCGCAATGACATCGCATCATGTCTCCTGTGGCATGGCTTCCAAGGGGCTGATTGGCCAGGATCAGAAGATCCTGGCTGTTCTGCCTCAGCTTCTGCTTGCACAAATTTGTGTTCTGATTTTTGGGGGTTTTCATATGTGCTAAGAAGTTACATCAATTGCTTCTTCCTGCAGCTAATTGATACAAAGTTGTTTTAAGGATAAAATTCCTTTGATCCATCAAGTAAGAGAGAAACCACTATTTTTTGTGCTAGATTTTTATGGAACTTGACAGAGAAAGTCTTCTCTATATCTCGATATGAAATCAGAGTTAAATGGTAGTTTATTACTTATTGCACATCTGACAGTCTTAAAAGGCATAATTTGAAATCTATCATTTAAGCTAATTAGGATGTAGGATGTGTCTAACCCTATTCTCTTTACTTTGTAACACTTCCATTAGTGATGGCAGCGTCTACTTTGCACTTTCCTGTACAATTATTACCAGATTAAGCAAGAATGACTAAGAATATGCAGTCTTTAAAAATATTAAAAGCAATGTGACTTTAGTCGGACAATTATTGTGAACACTAACTGCACAATCTTTATCTTCAGGTTATTATTTTGATCTTTTTCTTAGCATGGCAGAAGAAAAGATTGAGGCGAAATAATATTGAAATAAATATTATTTGTGTAATTCTATACGATTCCAGAAGTTCAGCGACTAAAATAAAATTATCTTATTAATCTGTATACCTCAAGATAATTCAAGAAACCTAAATAGCCAGATAAAGTTAAAGGGCTCAAAGGCTCCTTATAAAGTCTCTCTTAATTCTTATTTATCATATATTATCTATATTTTGCAGTGTTGGACTGGAGTACCTGGGGCCAACCAGAGAAAGTAACTCTTGGGGCCCACTCTTCAACTATATGTAGAAGTAAAAATAAATCTCTGTAAAAGGTAGTTTACACGATGTTACATGCTCATGTTCAAGTTATCCATCATGGTATCATGAAGAAAAGTACCGCAACATAGCTGCCACGTCCCCATAGAGGTTATTTGAACAAACTTAGTTCTACATTTACCATGTTTGCTCTATTTGTCAGTGGTATATGCTTTCCCTGTGGGACTCAAAAGCCCAGTTGATTACACTACTGATTTCTACAGGAAAAGCATATACCACCACCTAATTGAGCATGTGTAGTCCACATAGGACTATGTTAAATTAAATGTTGTGGTCCACGTCACCATAGCTTTCCTCATAGTATCTGCCGGATACCTCATACTTGAGCAAGTAGCGCTGTGTGAACGTCCCCTTAATTACAATTGAAACCAGAAGTTTACATACACTATATAAAAAGACAAATATGCATGTTTTTCTCACTATCTGACATGAAATTAGAATAAACCTTATCCATTTTAGGTCAATTAGGATTACCAAAATTATTTATATTTGCCAAATGCCAGAATTAGAGAGGATTTTTTAAGGCATCTTAATTACTTTCTGCAAAGTCAAAAGTTTACGTACATTTCATTAGTATTTGGTAGCATTGCCCTTAAACTGTATGACTTGGGTCAAACATTTTGGATATCCTTCCACAAGCTTCTCACTATAGTTGGTAGGAATTTTGGCCAATTCCTCCTGACAGAACAGGTGTAACTGAGCCATGTTTGTAGGTCGCCTTGCTTGTATCTGCCTTTTCAGCTTTGCCCATAAATTTTCAATAGGATTGAGATCAGGGCTTGTGATGGCCACTCCAAAACATTGACTTGATTATCCTTAAGCCACTTTGTAACCAGTTTGGCAGTATGCTTTGGGTCATTGTCCATTTCGAAGACGCATTTCCACCCAAGCTTTAAATTCATGTCTGATGTCTTGAGATGTTGCTTCAGTAATGCCACATAATCTTCTTTCCTCAGGATGCCATCTATTTTGTGAAGTGCACCAGTCCCTCCTAAAGCAAAACAACCCCACAACATGATGCTGCCACTCCTGTGTTTCACAGTTGGGATGGTGCTCTTAGGCTTCCAAGCTTTTCCCTTCAAATGTAATGACGGTTATTATGTCCAAACCGTTAAATTTTAGTTTCATCAGACTACGGGACACGTCTCCACAAATGTAGGTCATTGTTCCTGTATGCATTTGCAAACATTAGTCTGGCTTTTATATGTTTCTTTTGGAGTAATGGCTTTTTCTTGGCAGAGTGGCCTTTCAGGCCCATGTAGATAGAGTACTCATTTCACTGTGGATAATGACACATTCTTACCCGTTTCCTCCAGCATCTTCACAAGGTCTTTACCTTTAGTTCTTGGGTTGATATGCACATGTCTGGACATTGCACCAAAGGATGAACCAGACTTGTGCAATTCCACAATTCTCTTCCTGATATCTAGACTGATTTCTTTAGACTTTCCTCATGAGGTTACACACAGAAGCAGTGTTTTTCTGGTGTGTATTAAAATACACATTAACAGGTGTGTCTCTAATTAGCTCAGATATTGATAATAAACATAATAAATCAGACTTGACATCATCATATGGGCTGTCACAAATTGTTTAAAGGCATAGCAACCTTAGTGTATGTAAGCTTTTGACTTTGCAGAAAGTGATAAAAATGATTTAAAAATATATTTTTCTCTCATTATTCTGGCATTTGGCAAATATAAATCATTTTGGTAATCCTAACTGACCTAAAACGGGTAAGGTTTATTCTGATTTCATGCCAGATTTATATAGTGTATGTTAACTTCTGGTTTCAACTGTATGTAATAAAACACCATTAATTCATCAAATTCTAAATAAAAACACTGTAACAAAGGGAATAAATGTCAAGACTAAAAATGACAAGAACCAATATTTTACAGGAACTTGTTACAGTATACTGTAAAAAATTCTCTGTCCCTCACTAGCTGCAGGTGTAAGCTATAATTAGCAGCCAACACCTGCTGGGTATGGAGTAAGCTCAGTGAGTGAGCCCGGCACATACTCCTTATCAACATTATGACATAAATGTACCTCAAATGTTGGTAAAGGTTATTTCCATCTTGGCACATTTATGGCTTAAAGGGAACCTGTCACATAAGTTATGTCCCCCTTGCTGAGGACAGCACAAGCTAGTGTTGTTTCTAGCTTCATGCTGTTTCTAGCGCTGTGCCCCTTATTCTGTAAGATGCTGGAGTTTTAGAGTATTTACCCCTCAAATCTTATTCAGAATCTTACATCTTACAGAATAAGGGACACAACGCTGTAAACAGCATGTCTGACACTAGCTTGTGCTGTCCTCAGCCAGAGGGGCAAAACCTATGTGACAGGTTCTCTTTAATAACCTGCACTTGTATCAAAAACATGGTCTCCAAACCTCTCCGTCCTCATTATGGTCACAGTGCATGTGTAACTCTCTCCATCACATCTATTGGAGTGCAGAGAACATTCATAGTAATGAATGCGCTTGCCTGTACTTGGAACGTCCACTAAACTTGACGGAGAGATGCACACCTCTTGGTTCACTGCAGCACAAATAAGGATATGGGGTTAGGCAACTCGCATCTATCAGCCATTTATAGTATATTCTGCCGATATGCCACAAATATCTGAGATGGGAACACCACATTAATTCATACTACATACAGGGTAACACTCACTTGCAAAACCTATATCTGATCAGGCAATAAAAAAATTTACTCTGCATGAATTGTTACCCAACCTAAGACATAACATTTAATAAAACATTTAAAATAAGTCCCTTATATGCTAAATACAACATCCAAGATAGACACTAGTAAATAGAATGCATATATATATATATATATATATATATATATATATATATATAGTGGCAGAGCGGCCATAGGCAGTCGCAGGGTTCTGCCACTAGGTGGCGTACGTGCCACCGAGAGCCTGGTCTCGGTGAGGGAAGCCAGGTATCGTCAGTCAGCAACATTAGGGTGCTGACTCTTGTACTTAGCATGGCTAATGTTCAGCCATTAAGGCCTGGCCTTCCCGGAACAACTGCAGATGGGTGGGTGGTTGTTCCCACATTCCAGGTCTCCATGTTCCAGCCCAGGTATTGGGTGCTTCTCTGGCGACCTATTAAAGGTCTCCTACTCCAGATGATCGGGGGGGGGGGGGGGGGTGGAGCAGCAGAGGAGCTAGAGAGAGGCCCTGTCCCCCCAAGGCTTGAGAGAAGCCAGGACCCAGCGGGAGACTGGGAAAACTGAGAGAGTGTATTGGGGGAGTGGACATTAGGTCCAGCTCACATAGTAGAAAGGGATTTTCTACACCTGTTTAGTCAGTGGCCAGACGGCCGAAAGGTTTGTTTAATGTTTGTTTGCTGTACACTTATCCGGAGCCTGAATAAAGCTGGCCAGTATAAAACTGACGCCTGGTGTCGGAGTGCGATATGTCGGAGTGCCAGCCTGTTTATGAAAAAACGGTGATCCCAGAGCTGAATGACCCCCGGGCCGAGCCAAGATGGCGGCCGAAGGCATGTGAGCTGTCACAATATATATATATATATATATATATATATATACACACAGGCAATGCTGAACTGCAGGAAACATGAACAAAATTACATATAAATCGCATTTAATAATATCAGCGATCAAAACGAAATATATCGATGAATAAAGTGCTATAGTGAGTGGTAACCATATATTTTGGTTAAGGATTTTTTGGAGGTGTTGTGTGCCCTCACAATAACACCTTGTCAATGCAGTCCCTACGAGTTATTTTTTCTTTACCCCTCACACATTGTATAAATCCCCATACACCACTTAAACACTGAATACATAAGACACAGTGATGCCAGTAATACATTAAACACTTGACACAGACACATCAGGATCTACATATCTCACACATATATTGTCTATGTACATTACACATGTCACTCACATCACACAACAATTACCTGGCTCTCCAGGTATAAGCTTTGTCCATATCATGATTAGCTCTGCCCTCCTTTAAATAAGCTCCACCCGTCCAATTTAAATTACTGATATTAAAACTCCTTGAGATCCTTCAGTGCCTGCTCTCTTCTCCCCTAGGGGTCCATTGTAGTGGAAACAGTTTCTCAAGCAGCTGACCTATGGTATGGTGGTTGCTGCTTAGGTACAGGAGAGGGGGATGAAGGCAGAGACACAAAATCAAGCCTAGTGCTGATTGGCTGAGGCTCAGCCAATGATTACTAGGCTTAGTTTCAGCACTGCTTTCCCGGGTTATCTCATAACCTGGAGAACAAGTGCAGGGAGGCTGAGGCCATGTTCACACGGCTTATTTTGAGACAGATTTGGTCCCGTATTCCGCGCCGTACTGCGCGAAATATGGCGCAAATTCGTCCCAGTCATTGAAGTAATCCACAGTTCTCATAGAGAACTATGGATTCCGTCTCCTCTCCCCGCTCACTAAATACGGCGAGCGGGGAGAAAGTGACATGCACATTATCCCAGCGGGATACGCGCCGTGGATAATGGATGTCTATCGGGCCGGCGAGCTTCCGGCCCCCCCGCTCTGCCCCCGCTACACGGCAGCCAGCGTTATTGCGGGCGAAATACATCTCCGCAATTACGGCGGCAATAAGCCGTGTGAACCTAGCCTGAGTGCGATGGCACTCTGGTGATTGATGCCGCAGCTGCTTTTACTGTCCATCAATAGAGGGGGTCCAGCAGTGTCGATCCTCTGGTGGGTCAGTCCGACACTGATACTGTGGATAAGTAGAAAATCACTGGAGGGTTTGAGCCCTTTAACGTTTGCTGGCTATATAGGTTTCTAGAATCATCTTGAGGTATAAAGATTAAGAAGATAATTTTATTGTATTTCAGTTATGAAACTTTTGGAGTCACATAGAATTGTACAAAAAAACAAAAACAAATATACATATATATATATATATACATATTTATATATATATATATATATATATATATATATATATATATATATATATATATTATATATATAAAATATATAATATATATATAATTATATAATATATATATATATACATTAAGAAAATGGGAATCCGGCTGAAGATAGGACATAGAACAGCAGTTTAGAAATCCTCAGTAGGAAACCTGTGCTGTGTAGACTACAGCACAGATTTTCTATTGAGGTCTACAAAGCACTGGTTACAGTAGGATTTTCAGTGGATTTTAAATACTGAATTAGCCATAAATCCGATTTAAAACTTGTGCTGTGTAGACATTGTCTAAATGTAGTGACTCCATGAGTTAGGTGGAATAAGGATAAAAGCATGTTAGGTTAAAAGGGTATTCACGTTTCATTGATTAGCTTTTAACTTGTAGTCAAAGGTAAAGACTATTACCAAATATATTACTCTTCTAAGTTTTGCTTCTTTTCAGAGCCAAGAGAAGAACTAATCTCCTGCTTTTGTACACAAGCTTCCCTAGTTACTGGCCATCTCTTTCAGCTCTTACAAGCTTTAGCAGTGGCCAGGATGCTTTCATGTTTCTTTTCTGTGAGACAGGAGCTTATTTATATTATTACTGGAAAACTTTAGCCCTTTAGAGCTCTGTAGCCTTGTACACAGATATTTACAAACCTTCAACATATGTCAATCTCTGATCTAGACCAACTTATATTCTAACCAGGAATTGTGAGTCTAAAGCTGGCTGTTGCTCTATAAAACAGCATGGTGAGACAAAACCTTTAAAGCTAAACTGAAATATCTTGTAGTACTACTGTTTTTTTTTTTTTTTTTTCTGTGTTAAATTCGTTTTATTGCAAAGAAACCAAATACCAAGAAATGAGAGTTATGGGTATGGAACATTGACTAATGGCAGCATAAGCAGAGATGATTCAGTATACAGTATATACACTGGATAGTTTACAGATTTACATTGAAATCAATAAAGAACAGTATATGAGCTTAAAAAGGAAAACTAAAAGTAAACTCTCAAACTGCACTGTATTAAAGTTATACTGTAGGTGTGAATCCTAGAAGAAACAAAAAAGGCAAGACATATATAGTAATAAGAAAATAAATAATAAAATGAAACAATATAAGACGGGTGTTAGTGTATTTTTTTTTTTTTCTATTTTAAAGAACAATAAATCAGTTTACAAGATGCACAAGGATATCCCTCTCTTTAATTCATCTGAGATTTTGGGTAGCAGCCATTTACATCAGCATGGTCTGCATGCTAGGCAACCAGCAAGGGTACCTGACCTATATCTGACCTGGCTGATGCATTGTGCTCTCCTTGATGCCTCCAGCATCCTTAGTGGCCATCATTTCTGCTCAGAGTAAATCGACTTTCATCACTGAACAGCACTAAGGACCACTGGTCCTTCGTCCAGTGTAGATACTCCCTGTCCCATGCAAGACCACATTGATGTTAATGGTTCTGAATGGTCTGATGTGACACTGATGTGACACTTGGTTGCCTCTGACCTTCCTTAAACGTGCCTGAAATTGTGTGGCATTCATCATATAGTTCTGTAGGGCAATGGAGAGGTCATCAGTATGTGATGTCGCCTCAGGACATCCACTTACTTGCCTTTTTGTGACTGTTCCAGTCTCTCTGTATCTCTGTTGCAAATTGCTGATGACACTCTGTGACATTCTAAGCTTAGTGGCCACTTCTGTCTGAGAGCATCCAGCTTGGAGCTTCACAATGGCGAGGGACTGTTGATCAATTGTCAGGTGTTGTTTTGATCTCATGATTTCAAAATGTGAACAGCATGATGAGGAAGACCATTTAAATCCCAATTGAAATGGATTCCCTAAATTTATTAGGAGATTCAGGGATCAAACGGTTGTTGTGAATTTTGACATTAAGCTCCTTCTCAGCGATCAGCAAGTTGTGCAAAAAGTACTGAAACATTGAGCAGTTGGACATGTGCATTCAAAAGTTTCCGAGATTATCTCTTTAAGTTATTTAAAAAAAAAAAAAAAAAAATCTTCCTTTTTTATACTGTAGTTTTTTTCAGCAGCCATGAGCTTCTGTGATGGGAAGCTCCTCTCCGCCTACCTCCTGGGAAATTACTACATCAAGTCCGATGTCAGACACATCTATCTCCACAAAAATATATTTTTTAAACTTGGGGGTGATCAGAACTAGCCTGTCACAGCCTGAACGCAATTTTTGCCTCTGTGTTCCAAGTGACCATGAATGACTTACTATGCTGTGTCAGATCTGTTAGGGGTGCTGCTATACTAGCAAAGTTTAAATAAATATCCAATAGTACTCCACAACACCTAGGAATGTTGTCACCTGTATTTTTGTAGCCTCCAATTTATTTATCTGAGGTTTTATGACACCCCTACCTATTACATACCTCAGGTACCTGGGTTCTTCCAGACCTAACGCACACTTCTTAGGGTTTGCTGTCAGCCCCACTTTTTTCAGGAAATTAAGAATGGCTTGCACCTTGGGAAAGTGGCTGTTCCAGTCCTCGCTAAATATAATGGTGTCGTCTAGATATGCCGATGTATAAAGGCGATGGGGCTTGAGGATGACATCCATTAACCTTTGGAAAGTTGCCATAGCCCCATGCAAACCAAAAGATAGGCAGATATATTAGTACAAACCATCTGGGGGAGCAAAAACCATCTTCTCTTTGGCCTTATCGGTAAGGGGAACCTGCCAGGAACCATTAGTTAAGTCTAGGTTAGAGAATGACCAAGCCTTAACTAAAATCTAGGTTAGAGCATGACCTAGCCTCTCAATTAACTTATCTACCCTTGGTATTGGGTAGGCATCAAATTTTGACATCTCATTAATAGTGATGAGCGATTACGTTGACTATCGTCATCGGGTCGATAGTCGATATCGGCAATTATCAAGACAATTTCTGATAGTCGATAATAGATTATCGCCGATGACCATTAAAGTCTATGGGAGAGGAACAACACCTTCATTATTACACCCAAACAGGGCTGGAGAAGCTGGAATTAACATCCACAACAGTCAAATGGATACATGCTACATCTTAAGCAACACACTTAGGTTATAAAAGCCACAGAAAAAAAGTCACAGACCATTCACTATCCCTGTCTTGTACCACAGCCTGACCCTTAAACCTGCATCACCCACAAATTAAAAAGTGCCAGAAGGCAGTATGATTTGAACCATCATTTTACTTGAACTGGATATTGAATATCCCTGTCCTGGAACGCAGCATGAGCCCCAAACCTGCATGACCCCCACATTTAAAAAGTGCCGGAAAAAGGAGTCTTTCAACCACCATTTTAGTTTCACTGGACATTGACTATACCTGTCCTGGAACGCAGCATGAGCCCCAAACCTGCATGACCCCCAGATTTAAAAAGTGCCGCAAAAAGGAGTCTTTCAACCACCATTTTAGTTGAACTGGACACTAACTATATCTGTCCTGTACCGCAGAATGACCATTAAACCTGTCTGACCCACAGATTAAAAAGTGCCGGAAATAGGAGTCTTTGAACCACCATTTTAGTTGAACTGGACAAAGTGCCGGGAAAAGGAGTCTTTGAACCACCATTTTAGTTTCACTGGACATTGACTATATCTGTCCTGGGCCACAGCATGAGCCCCAAACCTGCATGACCCCCAGATTTAAAAAGTGCCGGAAATAGGAGTCTTTTAACCACCATTTTAGTTGAACTGGACATTAACTATATCTGTCCTGAACCGCAGTTAGAGATGGGTGAATTGATGCTAACGAAGTGGAATTCGTTTATAATTTAAGGCAAACTTCGGTTCTGAACGAAGTCGAAGGTTGGGGTACTTCGGGTGAACGAAGTGTGCTTTTGATTGATAAAATGGCTGCGAGCACATGGCGTTACATGGGGCAAAGCACTCTGGGAGGAAGAAGGGCATAGCCTGCATGACATGTGCAGAGATGAAGCCAATCAGAGACCGGCGGGATTCTGTGACGTCACCGCACTATATAAGTCCGGGCGCGATGCTGGGAGCTCACACTCCTCTCACTGTACTGATCAGGGAAGGTGCTGCCGCGGCTGATTGTGATAGCTGTTACTGAAGAACTGATTTTTATACAGCGATTTTTGTGGGGTGTCTCAGCTTGTCTCAGAGACTGCTTCTCTTAATGTTCTATTTCTGATTTTTTGGGGTATTGGATCTGAAGTCCAGTGTGTGTCCACTGCAGCTGCATATACATTTTAATGCTATCTGCTCACAGCACATTGAATATCCAAGGGGGATCTAAGCCAGTTCCTGTTGTATTCATTTAAAGAAACAGCGTTTTTACAATACAAATACCACTTCATTTTTGGCTGCTCAGTTCTTTTGCGCAATTTACATTCAGGGGTTAATTAAGCGTTGTTTTTTCTGCTGTGGTGACTCCAAGAAACCGTCTTTTTCACCGGCAAAAAATACAATTTTCCTGTAGTATAATTCACAAGCGAAGGTTAATTACAATTTTTTCTCTTGTAGTGTAGCTTGAAAAACACGCCATTGTAACACGCTACAAAGATCGTAGTTTGTGGTTGCTCAATTGTTTGGCGTAATTTACATCCAGGGGTTAATTAAGCATTGTTTTTCTGCTGTGGTGACAAAAATAACCCGTCTTTTTCACCGCCAAAATTACAATATTCCTGTAGCATAATTCCCAAGCGAAGGTTAATTACACTTTTTTCTCTTGTTGTGTAGTGTAGAAAACACGCCATTGTAACACGTTACAAAGCTTGTAGTTTTTGGTTGCTCAATTCTTTTGCGCAATTTACATCCAGGGGTTAATTAAGCATTGTTCTGCTGTGTACTCAGTAAAAGAAACTTTGTTTTTCACCGCCACAGAAGAAATTCTGTAGCATAATTCATATCCGAAGGTTAATTAAGCCTGTTTGTGCTTTTATATTCAGTAAAATACACAGAGTTTTTAAACGGCACATACAAGTCAATTTTTCCTGCCCATTTGTGGCGCGCAATTTATATCTAAGGGTTACCAAGCTTGTTACTGGGTTCATTTGAAGTCAAATACAGGGTGTGTATTTATCATATACAGATATCTTCATCAAACAGTGTCTGTACATTTTAGAACAAACAGTATGTCAGACAGAGAGGTGGCAGGCTCTTCACCTGCGAGTGGCAGAGGCACAAACATTCCATGCCCAGGTCGCAGCACAGCAAGCGGACGTCGCAGCGGGGGTCACTCGGTGAGGCCACAACTGCCGCTGTCATCTAGCGGCCGTGTACTGACTAGCAACCCAATGGTTCTTGATTGGTTGACTAGGTCATCCACTTCCTCCCAGATGACATCTAACAACCCAGCCAAGAGTCGGTGGAAACGTCAGACACAACCCTTAGTTGGCATGGCCCGGGAGTGGGTCAGCGGCCCTCACTTGTCCTCAACCCGCCTCTGTCCCATCCGGATCCCTCAGCCAGAGATCTACTATGTGGTCTGGGCTCAGCACCACTATATAGCAAGGATGAACAATTTGAGGAGGGCAGTCAGCAGCTACTTGGCAGCGAAGAAATGGGGCCAATATTCCCTGCTTCTTACAGTAGGCGACAAAGTATAGATGTTGAGAGTGTCATGGGAGGTCATGTTGTGAGGGGTCAGCCTCTGCATACCAAGACCGGTGATGAGGACAGCAGTGATGATGAAACACAAATAGATGATGATGTAGCCGACCGCACTTGGGAGCCGGGTGAGGCAAGGGCTTCATCATCGTCAGGAGAACAGGGCGTCAGCTTGCGCGTCAGGCAGCGGCGCAGCCAGCAAGTGGGTTGTGTGGCCGTGCGTCAGCAGGATAGCAGCAGTATGAGGTCGGGAGCCAAGCGGCCACAGGGTAAAAAATCCGCTGCGCAGGTCCAAGAAAGTAGCGGCACAGGGGTTCAGCGATGCAGCGGCGGCAGTAGTCACTCAGTGCGGAGCGTTGGCGGTAAAATACGATACTCGGCGGTGTGGCAGTTCTTTGCTAAGACACCGGAGGAGCCGAATATGGGTATATGTAGAATCTGTGGGCAGAAAGTGAAGCGTGGCCAGGGAGCTAACGTTGGCACCACGGCCCTGCGTCAACACATGCAGCGTCACCATCCGGTGGCCTGGGAGAAACGTGGCTCAGATGTGGTGGTCCATCCTGCCGCCACAGCAACAGCAGCAGCAACGCCCAGTGGCACGCATGCCATTGCAGCCAGTCAAGGCTCCACCACCTCTGCAGAAGGGAGCTGTTTCTCTTTGACATCATCTCCCAGTCCAGATGCTCCTGCTCCTCGCTACTCATGGCGCCAGCAGTCGTTCAGCGAGGCGATTGCAAAGAGACAACAGTATGCGTCCAACCATCCTAAGGTGCAGCAGCTGACTGTGCTCCTGTCCAAGTTGTTGGTACTGCAGTCCCTCCCTTTCCAAATGGTGGACTCTGCACCGTTCAGAGAACTAATGGCTTGTGCCGAGTCGAGATGGAGAGTTCCAAGCCGTAATTTCTTTTCCAAAAAGGCAGTACCAGCACTTCATAAATATGTAGAACAAAAGGTGGGCCAGTCCTTGAGCTTATCGGTTTGTTCCAAGGTGCACGGCAGCGCGGACGTCTGGAGCTGTAACTACGGTCAGGGCCAGTACATGTCCTTTACGGCCCACTGGGTGAATGTGCTTCCTGCACAGGCACACCAACAACTTGGACAGGAGACGCCGCTTTCTCCTCCAAGTTGTCAAACTGCGGCTCCTGCGCCAATGTCCGCCTCCTCCTCCTCCTCCACCACCACCATCTCAGCCTCTACAAGTACTGCTCCATCATACCACATGTGTAGGGCACAGCGGTGTCACGCAGTTCTACACCTGGCTTGCCTCGGCGAACAAAGTCACACAGGGGAGGAACTGCTCCGCGTCATGCAGCAAGAAATCGATGTGTGGCTTTCTCCGCGCCAACTGCAAATCGGAACCATGGTGACGGACAATGGGAGTAACATGGTGTCTGCGCTGCACCAAGGAGGGATAGTCCATGCGCCCTGCATGGCGCATGTGTTCAATCTGGTTGTGAAAAGGTTCCTGAAGTCTTCCACCGATCTTCAGAAGATTCTGAAAATGGCCAGGAAACTGTGCATGCACTTCATCCATTCCTACAAAGCCAGGAACACCCTCCTCGAGTTGCAGCGGCAGAACGGCCTCCCCCAACACACTTTGATATGCGATGTTTCCACCCATTGGAATTCCAGCCTGCACATGTTGGACCGACTGTATAAACAGAGAAAGGCCATTAACGATTTTTTTATGATCCAGGCAGACAGGAGTACTCCCCTGTGTAACTTTGATGTCAGCCAGTGGCAGCTCATGCGAGACACCTGCCGTTTGCTGAGGCCATTTGAGGAGGCAACATTATTTGTCAGTTGCCAGGACTACAGGATGAATAACGTCATTCCACTGCTTCTTGTCATGGCACAGATGCTGAAAAATCTGTCTGGGCAGGGGACTGGAGACGTGGCGACTACATCTCGCGGCCACATGAGTCCGATGGGGACTGAAATGGAGGAGGAGGAGGAGGAGGACATTGGAGTAGAAGCATTGTCTGGTGAAATCAGTGGATTTTCTACCCAGGTAACAAGATAGGAGGAGCAGGAGCAGATGGAGGAGGTAGATGGAGATGAGGAAAGCGAGGCAGATGACCCCCAAGCACCGTGGCAGTATACAGTGGAGATGGAGGCAGGGAGCCCCTCGGAGTCACTTGTGCAGATGGCCCGCAGCATGCTGATTTGCCTGGCTAGTGACAGCCGAATAGTCAGCATCCGGCTGAGGGATGACTTCTGGCTCTCCACCCTATTGGACCCTCACTACCGGTCCAAAATGGGAGCCTTTTTCCCAGCTATTGAGAGGGAGGACAAACTCAAATACTATAGGGAAATCCTCCGTAGTCAGTTTCCCGCTGCCTATGTGCGGCATCGTCCCTCTTCTGACAGGTCTGACCGGGGGGTTCTTCAGCGCTCGCGTACTACTGCCGCGGCTGCTGGGGAAGGTGGGGGGGTAGGAGCAGTACCAGCTCCATCAGCAGCAACCTAAGTCTGGAGTCACTGATGAGCAGCTTCCTTCACCCGCCTAGTGAGGAGGGCAGTCGCCAGCAGCAGCAGCAGGACCTGGAGCAGACCCTGAACCAACAGGTGGTTGCCTACTTGGACAGCACTCTGCCACCCCAGTTACAAGATCCGCTGGACTACTGGGCAGCCAAACTGGATGTGTGGCCGCAACTTGCCGAGTTTGCAGTGGAGAAGCTGTCCTGCCCGGCCAGTAGTGTGGCATCAGAGCGGGTGTTCAGTGCGGCGGGGGCCATCGTTACCCCAAGGAGAACCCGCTTGTCCACGGGAAATGTGGAAGGACTGACCTTTGTCAAGATGAATCAGGCGTGGATCGGCCAGGATTTCCACACACAGACAACGAGTCTGGGTTCAAACTACCTGCCTCAGCCACTATTCTGATGCCGCCACCCGGCTGATGCCACACATCTGCTGACAGTTTCTCCATCTACAACCAACCATCTTTACCAGGGACTGGTATTGCCACCCACCTCCACACTCTGTCATTGTGCCACTGTCTGACCTCATGCTGCTGTTGTTGCTGGTGCCATGACATCCACATTGTGTCATTGTGCCACTCTCTGACCTCATGCTGTTGCTCCTGCTGCCGTCACCTCCACTCTCTGTCATTGTGCCACTCTGTGGCCTACTCCAGTTTTTGCCACCTCCAGAATATCATTGTGCCACTGTCTGACCTCATGCTGCTGCTAACGTCACCTCCATTCTCTGTCATAGTGCCACTCTGTGGCCTAATCCAGTTTTTACCACCTCCAGAATGGCATCGTGCCACTGTCTGACCTCATGCTGCTTCCGCTGTCACCTCCACTCTCTGTCATTGTGCCACTCTGTGGCCTACTACTGTTTTGCCATCTCCAGAATGTCATTGTGACACTGTCTGACCTCATGCTGCTGCTGTGGCTGCTGCCATGACCTACACACTGTGTCATTGTGCCACTGTCTGACCTCATTCTGCTGCTGTGGCTGCTGCTGTGGCTGCTGCCGTGACATACACACTGTGTCATTGTCCCAATCTCTGGCCTACTCCTGTATTGCCACCTCCAGAATGTCCTTATGCCACTGTCCCACCTCATGCTGCTGCTTCCGTGAACTACACACTTTGTCATTGTGCCACTGTCTGACCTCATGCTGCTGCTGTGGCTCCTGCCGTGACCTACACACTGTGTCATTGTCCCAATCTCTGGCCTACTCCTGTTTTGCCACCTCCAGAATGTCCTTATGCCACTGTCTGACCTCATGCTGCTGCTGCCGTGACCTACACACTATGTCATTGTGCCACTGTCTGACTTCATGCTGCTGCTGTGGCTGCTGCCATGACCTACACACTGTGTCATTGTGCCACTCTGTGGCCTACTCCTTTTTTTGCCACCTCTAGAATGTCATTGTGCCACTGTCTGACCTCATGCTGCTGCTGTGACTTCTGCCGTAACCTACACACTGTGTCATTGTGCCACTCTGTGACCTACTCCTGTTTTTGCCACCTCCAGAATGTCATTGTGCCACTCTCTGACTATATGCTGCTGTGGCTGCCGCCGTCACCTCCATACTCTGTCACTGATGTTGTCACCTGAGCCCTCAGCTTGTTTTTTTCCAGCTGTCCCTGGCATGACTTTATCAGGCTACATTCCCCCTTCAGTTTTTTGGTCAGTTTTGCCCTCTTAAGTGCCTAGGGAATTTTAGAGTGAAGCGATTCTAAGAGCGGAGGCAGTCATGTGCGTGTCATACTAAAACACAACATTGTATGAAGACCAAACAAAGCTCACTCTGCATACTTAAGCATGGCACAACGTTCTACATCACCCTGCAGGCTCTGTGCAGCCTGGAAATAGCTGTTTTTTAACGTGATTCCTCCCAAAGTAATTCAGAACGAAGTTATTTTTTGTCGGGAAATTCGGCGAAGTGAACGAACCGAATTTCGGGAAATTCGCCCATCTCTAACCGCAGAATGACCATTAAACCTGTCTGACCCACAGATTAAAAAGTGCCGGAAAAAATGAGTCTTTCAACCACTAGTGTTGAGCGATTGCGTTGGCTATCGAGATCGAGCGATAGTCGAGAGTCGGCCGCTATCGATATGGTTTTTCGATAGTGAGCATCGATTATGAGCGATTACCATTAAAGTCTATGGGAGAGCAACAACACCTTCGTTATTACACCCAAACTAGGCTGGAGAAGCTTAAATTAACATCCACAACAGTCAAATGGATACGTGCTACATCTTAGGCAACACACTTAGGTTATAAAAGTCACAAACCTTTCAATTTCACCTGTGGTGAATATAGAATTGCTGTTTTAAGATTTACGTAGATGCTGCGTCAATGAACAATGCTGGGTGCGCAAAAGTCAAAAAAACACGTAACTGTTTTGTTTTGGTATAAGAAACAATATTTTTTGCACCTTTCAATTCACCTGTGGTGAATATAGAATTGCTGTTTTAAGATTTACGTAGATGCTGCGTCTTTGCGGGGTGCGCAAAAGTCAAAAAACACGTAACTGTTTTGTTTGGTATAATTTAAACGGTATTTTTTGCACCTTTTCAATTCACCTGTGGTGAATAAAGAATTGCTGTTTTAAGATTTACGTGGATGCGCGTCAATGAACAATGCGGGGTGCGCAAAAGTCAAAAAACACGTAACTGTGATGTTTTCGTACGATACACGGTATTTTGGCAACAAACAACCTGTGCTGACTACAAGATTGCTGAAATTGTAATTAACTGCAAGGTGGATATATCAACAGTCACAGGTGTAATGGGAAAAATTTGAAAATGAACACCTATCTGAAATGCATACTGATAATAAAAGTGGAGTTTTGCAGCTAACAATGAGACCTGCCGTTACTAGAAATGTTGTATCCAATATAAGTTCAGGCTGCCCAATATCCAGGAAATATTTCAATAGTAAACTGTTAATAAAAAAGATATTCCACAAACAATGTCTACACTAAGTTTTTGGTGAACTTTATTCAGTGTTTTAAAAGATAGAGCTTGTCTGTGTTCGCCCCGCGCCCCCCCCCCCCCCCCTCCCACCGCCGTGAATTTACAGCGTTAGATGATGATTTAAAATTCTCTAGCTAACTAATTAAAATCTTCAAATCTCTAATCTAACAAAATTTGGGAAAGGGATCACAGCTAATAGTAGAGGTTTCTCTGTGCAGAAAATAGACTAATTTCGCTGAGCCTGTTTGGCCACAGGCAGAGCGCAGGTCCTATCCCTATGAGACGCTGAGAGACACTGAGCTGAAACAGGAAACGCTGTTCATGTAAAACGAGGTCATTTTGATTTTTCCAGCCAATCGCAACCCATCCCACATCCCAGTCATGACGTCACACACCCCATCTCACCCTGCTCTATTCTGTAATCTAAATTTGCTGGCCGCCAAAATTACGGGAAGCACCGAAAAAGGCGCGATCTTAATAGATGATGCTCAGATTTTAACCTTAATTATCGCATGATCTGGAAATTTCGATCGCCATAAAAACCTTGCCGATTTCAACTTTGTCAATAAAAATCGCTCAACACTATCAACCACCATTTTAGTTTCACTGGACATTGATTATACCTGTCCTGGGCCACAGCATGAGCCCCAAACCTGCATGACCCCCAGATTTAAAAAGTGTGGGAAATAGGAGTCTTTTAACCACCATTTTAGTTGAACTGGAAAATTAACTATATCTGCCTGTACCGCAGTATGACCATTAAAACTGTCTGCCCCCCAGATTAAAAAAGTCCCGGGAAAAGGAGTCTTACAACCACCATTTTATTTGAACTGGACATTGACTATATCTATCCTGGGCCATAGCATGACCCTTAAACCTTTTTGATCCACAGATCACAAAGTGGCACTATGCAATTTTGTACAGTGACTCTCATTTAGTATATTTTTTGGTAACTGACATTTGTTTACAGAATTTATTTAGGGAAATTTTATTTATAGTTTTACATTATTATCATTTTGCTCTTATTTCAAGTGTGATAACATACAACATACACCCCTCCCTGCAGTTTTTAAAGGTATTTTTTACACGTGTAGATTTGTTAATTCGTCTGCACACCCCATAAGTAATACAAATGTCCTAATCATCCCCAAAACACTTATTAGTTGAGAAGACATTTGCCCTCCTGGCTTCCGAGACTGAGTGAGCCAATCAATTCAATGGTTTCTTTTTTCCTCCAAATCCTTCTTCAGTGATTAGGGACAGACTCCCCAGGAGATCAAATGATGCAACCCTATAGTGACTCCAGCCCCACAAAATTTTAAGACTCAAATTGTGCAATTTGTGTCCAGCCCTGGAGCCCTTTTTGACACTACTTAACCTCACAGAAATCACCTTTTTCAAAATCAGATTTTTTAGAGAAATTTGAAGCTTCCTGATTGCCGCTAAGGGTGAGAGCCAGTGCTGCCGTACCCATCTGTTAACACGGAGGTCCAGCTGTCAGGGCCAGACTTACAGTGGTGCGGTGAAGCCCCGGGCGAGCGTCTGTCATCTATTAACATGCGGGTTCAGCTGCCAGGGCCGGAGTTGCAGTGGGTGCGGTGAGAGCCCAGGCTGGCGTCCGTAAATCTATTAACACGGTAAAAAATCCCCTTTATGACGCAGCAACGAAAACAGTCGTGCTGAAGCAGAGTGCGGAAGCGGAAGTGTGAGGTAAGCCCTCCAGCCTTCCTCAGTACACAGTCAAACCTGGGTAGCGCTTCCCCCTCCGTATGAGTACGGACCAATTGAGCTTCACTTGGAAATACTGGGGTTAACGCTCCTGTTCCACCCAGGTGCCCTTTTTCTTGGCATTCTTTTTCTCATTTTACTCAACGTGCTGGAGGAAATTGTCTCTGTTCTTTGTTCTCTGTCCATACTCCATACTCCATGTCCTCTGAATAACCTACATCTGGTCAAGGCTTCCTGGACTTCCCTTGTAGAATTCAGAGGAATGTTTTTTACAGCTATTTTGTACATACAAGATTTTTAGTAGTTTAATTCTAGAAAACACATTTTTAAAATAGGATGGAATCCCACCATGTCTTTGTTTCTGTTTTTTTTAATTGTATTAAATGGGTTGTCTCAATACAGGGAAGATAGCTATTTTAAAGATCTTGCAAAAACAGGACATTTTGCAATATGTGTCCATTAACAGTGTCCTACCTATTCCTGTTTCTGACAGCACCATCACCCTTGAGCCACTCTTGAAAATTGTGAAGAACAAATGTCTGTTAGAAACCAAATTTTTTTACAATAGGAACTGTAGTCTAGCTGCATTTCACAGCAAAATCCCCCCAAAAATTCAAAACATGACCCATGAGCCACTTTTGACAATTGTGAAGAACAAATGTCTGTTAGAAAACAACATTTTTTTCATAATGGGAAACCTGTAGAATAGCTGCATTTAAAAGGGCAATTATGACCCCAAAAAATTATAAAAAATGACTTCTCAGCCACTGTTAAAAATTGTAGGGAGAAATGCCACTTAAAAGCCACATTTCTGTTCCAAAGGACCATGATTATAGTTGAAATCAACAGCAACATGACCCAAAAAATTATAGATATGACTTCTCAGCCACTATTAAAAATTGTGATGGAGAAAGCCACTTAGAAGCCACATTTCTGTCCCAAAGGACCACGATTATTGTTGTATCTCACAGCAACATGACCCCAAAAAATTATAAATATGACTTCTCAACCACTTTTAAAAATTGTGATGGAGAAATGCCACTTAGAAGTCACATATCTGTTCCAAAGGACCATAATTATAGCTGTATCTCACAGAAACTGACCTCAAAACATTGACAATGCGAAAACTTCTAAAGATATAGTGAGTACATGGAATACGGTTTGTCATGAAACCTTGCGTTTTTTTACAGTCTCCACACCGCAAAACCAGCAAAATGAACCTGTTGGGAATTGAGAATAAAAATTGCAGTAAAGAAATGAATCATTTTAAAAAAACATTTTTCAAGAACCATTTCTGTTTGAAGAGGAATGTAAAGTAGACCGGCAACTAATCGGTGACCTCAGAAATTTGGGGGCCACAACATCATCAGAGATCCATGCCTGATTCATCTTGATGAAAGTCAAACGATCCACATTATCTGTGGAAAGCCGGATGCATTTGTCTGTAATGACTCCACCAGCTGTGCTGAAGGTCCACTCAGATATGACACTGATGCTGGGCAGGCCCAACACCTCTATGGCGTGGCGAGCGAGGGTCGGGACCAATCGTCCTTTTTTGGATACCCAGAAGTTTTATTGGGTCCGGAAACATACAAAAATATTGGTGAGACGCAGATAGTCGTGCACCATGATCTTAAGCTGGTCTGTGTGTTGTATATGTGCCCTGCATTGCATGCGTTGGTGAGGTGGTAAATAAAGATTGCAAGAGGTCACCCATTAGGCTTCTGCCATCTTGCCTGCTGCTGCTGTCGCTACGGCTACTTGGCACTCTACTGCTGTCACGTCGCTGACATTGTTCCAGCGTGACATTTGAAGAACGTGAAGCAGACGCAACAGATTGCATTTTACTCTCTATTTGGGTGGGTGGAAGGAAAGTGCTGAGTTTTGTTTTGTACCGGGGATCCAGGAGGGTGGCCACCCAGTAACTGTTGTTCATTTTGAGGGCCTTAATGCGAGGATCATGTTGGAGGAAATGGAGCATCCAAGCACTCATGTGAAAGATGGAGCCTTGATTTCCCAAGCCTCTGGGTCGAGGGGCACTAGCAAACTGATCTTCCTCATCTTGCCCTCCGCCTCAATTCGCACCAACCTCTTTCCAAGGCAGGGACGTCGGTAACGTCGGTGTCCCAGGAATACCTCCTCCTCCTCCTCCGCTTCCTCCGCACAGCTTCAACACAGCCCTGGGCTTGCCTGAGATGATGGGACCCTGAGAGCTGAGGTGCCGGGCCTTGCACTAGCCTTGGACCCCGAACCACAGCCTAATGAAGACCGAAAAAATTGAGAAACTGTCGGGCCTGTGAATTCGACAGAGAGAAAGGCTCCGTGTCCGCATCTGTGTCCGTCTCCTCCTCCGTCGCTGGCGGGACACGGAGTTTCAGAGTGTCCAACGATCGTTCCAGAACTAAGATCACCACAATGCTCATGCTGACAAGGCATCGTCTGCACTGACCATTTTGGTGGCTTCTTCAAAACTGGCAAGGATGGTGCAGAGCTCTTTCACCTGCCTCCCCCTCTCGGTGGCTCAACACCCCGAGGTCCGCACCTCTGCTTGTCAGGCCATGTTTCAACTTTTGTACTGCGTAATGGAAAATTTTGCTGCTGCCACAATCGCTGGAGCATGTGAAGGTGGAATTTCCCGCGTGTTTCCACGTCAACAATGAGACGGTTGACGGGAGGCCGAGCTGACGCTGCAACGCAGCCAGGCGGGACGAAGCAGGGTGCAACGGTGAAGTGCGAACTCAGACCTCGAGCCTTCTTCAGCAGGCAGTCCAGACCGGGTAGCGCTTAGAAATTTCTGGACGATGAGGTTCATGCCAGGTGCCAGGCCAGGGATGTGCTCCAGCCCACCGATCATCAGGGCGGCCAGCCGATCCCGGCCATGATTGCCCACCCCCGTACCTCGCACAAGGTTCTTGTCACCCAGCCAGCGCTCGGTCTTCTTGCGGAGAGCCGTCCATAGCTCCTGACCTGTGTGTTGACTGTCTCCAAGACAGATTAATTTCAACACGGCCTGGATTCTCTGGGCACGGTGAATGCCACCAGTGGACCTTGGGGAAAGAGCCCTGCACCATCTCGCGGTTTTTTAAGAGCGTGCGCCGAGCCTGAAGCCACCGTCACCCCCAGAGACATCCACCCAGCTCACCCAGTGAGCTGTCACAGAGATATAGCAGCCTTGGCCGTGCTTACTAGTCCATGTGTCGGTGGTGAGATGGACTTTTCCGGACACAGATGCAGACAACGCGCTTGAAATGTTAGAGTACACGTGGCTGGCCAGGGCAGGACGGCTTTTCTGGCAAAGAATACCTGCTCGGCATTGGTATTGGGGCAGGGAAGGGCCATTATGTGTGGAACCCATCTGTGTCCACCAGACGGAAAGGCAACATTTCCAAGGCCAAAATCCTGCAATGCCAACATTCAGGGTTTTGGCTTTGGGATGGTTTGGGTTAAAATGTTTCTTCTGCCCCCAAACCTGGAAGCAGAAGGCTGGCTGCTAGACTGGCCATTGTACGGCGTGCAGGTCATCAAACTGGCGGGAGGAGAAGGGGTAGGATGGGTCTCTGGTGGTGCTGGTGGTACTCGGGCGACAGTGGAGGCTGAAGCGGAGGCTGATCCCTGATCATGACTCTGAGAGACATGGGCAGCTGAGGAACGTTTGGTGGTGGCGGAGGAGGAGGAGACAGAGGGTGTGAAAGTGGTTGGAAGCCCGGCGTCGGTCTGGCCTTTTATGGTCAAGTGTTGCCTCCAAGTGTTTACGGCAAAGGCGGCATATGACATCGCTGGGTGAATAAGAGGCTTGCTCAAAGAAGGCCCAGGCTTGAGAGGTCCTGGACCTTTTTGACGGCGAAAAGCGAGGAGCGGGGTGTCCGCTGACCGTCGCTGGTGGAATCATATCAGCGGACTTGTGCGACCGCCCTCTCCCCTTTTTGAGGCGGGACCCGTATTGACACTACCCCATCGTCTTCCTCCTCGTCCAGTGATGAAGCGCTCCCCAAGCAAATTCTGCGGAAAAGACCACGATGGATCCGCAATGTCGTCATCATCATCAACACAGGTGACTTGGTCGTCCTGACTTTCTGCATCCAGGAGCTGCGGGCCACAAGCAAGAGGCACTGCAAGGCGTTGCCGACCGCCCGGGATTTTTGATGATTGACCGCTTTTCCCTTCACCTCCTCTGATGGCATCAGTAACGGGTGTTAGAGCAGACAAAATCATCCTCGTTGGCCTCTTGATCTTTTTTAACATGCCTTCTGACCCCAACCGCATTTTTTCATCAAAGAAGTCTTCAGACAATGGATTATCCACAGTGGTGGGTACACGAGTTGACATTTGGGGTGCCTTTGCTTCATGTTGGACTTATGCTGATGATGCTGATGATGAAAATGTGGCCGTGACTGGGAAAGGGCGAGGAGGTAAGACTGCTGGATGCAGGTTGCATTAACCACTGAAGAACAATTGGCGACGCTGTTCTTACTGAGATTCACAGGGCCCTGACCCAGCGATGACAGGCCTGACGGTCCTGCATCCGACGATCCGCTGGCATGCGTTTTGTCGCCAGCGTTTTGTCACTGGAAGGAGCACCTTCTCTCGTACGTCTACCCACATGTCCAACCCCCCTCTTTGCTCGCTTTCCACCTGAATTTTCGCCCCCATGTTCAGAAAGATAAAAAAATTTTAGAAGGTATGGAAGACTTTTGGAAAGTCCCCTTATTAAAAGACGGCAAATCACAGCTATTCTCAAATCCCTAAAATCAAAACAAAATTTTCTGGATTCAAATTTAACTGCAAGGTGGCTCTATCAACAAAGCTGGCCTGTGCCAAAGTGAAAAAAAAAACATATCTGAAATGTATACTGATAATAAAAGGTATTTTTGGCACCTATTAATACACCTGTGGTGACTACAAAATTGCTGGATTCAAATTTAACTGCAAGGTACCTCTATCAACAAAGCTTGACTGACCAAAAGTGAAAAAAACACCTATCTGAAATGTATACTGATAATAAAAGTGGAGTTTTGCACCTAACAAATAGACCTGCAGAAACGTGGATGCTGCGTCAATGAACAAAGCTGGGTGCGCAAAAGTCAAAAAACACGTATCTGTTATGTTTTCGTATAATACACGGTATTTTTTGCACCTTAATATTCACCTGTGGTGGCGATAGAATTGCTGTTTTAAGATTTACCTGGATGCTGCGTCAATGAACAAAGCTGGGGGCGCAAAAGTCAAAAAACACGTATCTGTTATGTTTTTCGTATAAAACACATATTTTTTGCACCTTTCAATTAACCTGTGGTGACTATAGAATTAATGTTTTAAGATTTACGTGGATGCTGCATCAATGAACAAAGCTGGGTGCGCAAAAGTCAAAAAACACGTATCTGTTATGTTTTCATATGATACATGGTATTTTTGGCAACAAACAACCTGTGCTGACTACAAGATTGCTGGATTGTAATTTAACTGCAAGGTGGCCAATCAACACAGGTGGCATGGGTAAAATTGAAAATGAACACCTATCTGAAAAGTATACTGATAATAAAAGTGGAGTTTTGAACCTAACAAATAGACCTGCAGTTACTAGAAAAGATCTTTATTTTAATATAAGTTCAGGCTGCCCAACATCCAAGTAATATTTCAGCAGAAAACTGTTAATAAAAAGCTATTGCAATGCAATGTCACACTAAGTCTGGGTGCACAATATCCAGTAATCCTTTAAAGAGCTTGTCTGTTTCGGGCCCCGGGCCCCCCCCGCCCCTGCTCCCCCCGTGACTTTACAGGGCTAGATGCTCCTTTAAAATTCTCAGCCTAACTACCTAAAATCTGCAAATCTCGAATCTACCTAAGTTCTAAGTTTCACAGCTAAATGTATAGCTGTCTCTGTTAACATATAGACCAATTTCGCTGATCTGGTTGCTGAGCTATATGCTGAGCTGTCTGGACAGAGACCGCGCACACGGCCTACTCCTCTGAGACACTGACACACACTGAGGCAGAACCGGAAGGGCTGATCTATGTAAAACGAGGTCATGTGATTTTTCCAGCCAATCGCGACCATACACATCCCAGTCATGACGTCGCACACACAGCTCACCCTGCTCTATTCTCTAAGCTGATTTGCTGGCTGCCAAAATGACAGGAAGCGCCGAAACTGGCGCGAGAGTAATAGATGCTGCGCAGATTTCAACCTAAAGTCTCGCGTTATCGAAAAAATCCGATCAACATCACAACCGTGCCGATTTCAACTTTGTCGATAAAACTCGCTCAACACTACTCATGAAGCTTCTCGAAATCATTTAGAGAAGCGTAACGAGCCATTCAGTTTTGGTATCAGCACAATAGGGCTTGACCACTCAATTCTTGACTCCTCAATCACCCTGAAGTCCAACATTTACTGGACCTATTTGGATATGGCTCATCTGCAAGCTTCTAGGACCTGGTATGATTTCAAATGAACCTTTACCACTGGTTCAGTCACAATGTCATGTTTTATGACATTAGTGTGCCCTGGTTATTTTGAAAACACAACCAAATTATGTTGTACGAACTCCCTGGTCTCTTGTTTCTACTAGTGTTGAGTGATTATTATCGACAAAGTTGAAATCGGCACGGTATTTATGGTGATCGGATTTTTTAGATCATGCGATAATTTAGGGTAAAATCTGTGCATCATCTATTAAGATCGCGCCTTTTTCGGCGCTTCCTTTAATTTTGGCGGCCAGCAAATCATATTATAGAATAGAGCAGGGTGAGATGGGTGTGCGATGTCATGACTGTGATGTTTAGGGTTGCGATGGTCTGGAAAAATCACATGACCTCGTTTTACATAGAACAGCGTTCCTGTTCAGCCTCAGTGTCTCTCAGCGTCTCAGAGCAGAAGGACGTGCCTCTGCTTGTGTCCAAACAGCTCAGCGAAATTATTATATTTCTTCACAGAGAAACTCTACTATTAGCTGTGATCCTTACAATTAGTTAGATTAGAGATTGGAAGATTTTATATAGTTAGGTAGAGAATTTTAAAGGAGCATCTTCTGCTGTAATGTCACAGGGGGGAGCGGAGCAGGGCCCCCGTGGCAGGAACACAGACTACTCCTATAAAAGAATACTGGGTAAAGTTCCACCAAGGACTTAGTATAAGACATTGCAAATAGCTTTATTATTACAGTTTTCAATTGAAATATTTCCTGGATATTGGGCAGCCTAACTTATAGGGATACACTATCTTTTTTTCTAGTAACTGCAGGTCTCTTTGTTAGATGCAAAAACTCACTTTTATTATCAGTATACATTTCCAGATAGGGTGGTTCATATCATTTTGCCCATTCCACTGTTTTTGTTTATATAATCCACCTCACTTAAAGTTGAATCCGCAATTTTACTAGTCAACCACAGTGAATTGAAAGTGCAAAAAATATCTTTGGATTATAGACGTAATAACAAGCTCTATAAAAAATACTGGATTAAGTTCACCAAGACTTAGTGTAGACAATTGCAATGCTTTATTATTAACAGTTTTCTATTGAAATATTTCCTGGATAATTGTGCATAGCCTGAACTTATTAGGATACACCTCATACTTTTCTAGTATCTGCAGTCTCTTTGTTAGGTGCAAAACTCCACTTTTATTATCAGTATAGATACATTTCAGATAGGTGTCGTCGTGCTTTCATTTTCAATTTTGGGGCCCATTCCACTTTGTTGATATATCCACCTGTACTTAAATTAAGAATCCAGCAAGCCAGCACAGGTTGATAGGTGCCAAAAATACCTTGTAATAGTCCCGAATAAATTTCAGATACTGATTTTTACTTGGCGCACTACAGCTTTGTTTCATTGAGGCACCTTGCAATTAAATGTGACTACTCGGGGGAAGCAATTTTTAAGCACACACAGTGAATTGCTAGGTGCCAAAAATACCTTTTTTATCCGTATACATTTCAGATACGTTTTTTTTCACTTGGCGCAGGCCAGCTTTGTTGAAAGATCTACTGCAGTTAAATTTTGAACACAAGCAATTTTGAAGTCACCACAGGTGAAATGAATAGGTGCCAAAAATACCTTTTTTATCCGAATCATTTGCCGCTGTCAAGTATTTGTTTGATAGAGCCACCATTGCAGTTAAATTTGAATCAGCAATTGTTATTACCACAGGTAATTGATAGGTGCCAAAAAATACCTTTATTATCCGCATAACATTACAGATACGTGTTTTTTACCTTGGCACTACAGCTTTGATCATTGAGGCACCTTGCACTTAAATGTGAATACTGCAATTTTTTTAGTCACCACTAGGTGAATTGATAGTGCCAAAAACTACCTTTTATTATCCGAATACATTACAGGATACGTTTTTTTTTTTTTGCCACTTTTGCCCAGTCGCAGATTTGTGTGCTAGCAGCCCCCTTTCAGTTAATTTGAATCCAGCAATGTGTATGTACCACCGGTTGAATGTGATAGGTGCCAAAAAATACTTTTATTATCCGAATAAAGTTCAGATAACCTCGTTTGGAAGTGTTTGTTTCACTTTGGCGCAGGACAAATGGCTTTGTTTATAGATCTACTTTGCAGTTAAATTTGAATAAGCATTCAACCACAAGTCCGCAATTTTGTAGTCACCACATGTAATGGATAGGTGCCAAAATACCTTTATATCCGAACCAAAAAATACCTTTTATTATCCGAATACAGTTTCAGATACGTGTTTTTTCACTTTGGCGCAGGCCAGCTTTGTTGATAGATTCTACTTTTGGCAGTAAATTTGAATACAGCAATTTGTTAGTCATCACAGGTTAAAGTTTGGAAGGTGCCAAAAATACCTTTTATTATCCGAATACATTAACAGAATACGTATTTTGTTTGCACTTTTGCCCAGTCCAATTGTTGATGAGAGCAGATCCTTGCAGTATATATTGAATCCAGCAATGTGTAGATTATACCACAGGTGAATTGGATAGTTGGCCAAAAATTACCTTTTTATTATCCTAATACATTACAGATACCGTGGTTTTTAGACTTTTGTACACTACAGCTTTGTTTCATTGACGCACCTTGCACTTAAATGTGAATACTGCAATTTTAGTCACGCACAGGTGAATTGATAGGTGCCAAAAAATACCTTTATTATCTGAATACATTACAGATACGTGTTTTTTTTGCACTTTAGCCCAGCCAGTATTTGTTGATAGAGCCACCTTGAAGATGCAGTTAAAATTGAATCCACAATTGTGATTGTTACACAGGTGAATTGATAGTGCCAAAAAATACCTTTTATATCCCGAATATATTGCAGTATACTGTGTTTTTTGCACTTTTGCCCAGTCCCAGATTTGTTGATAGAGCCACCTTGGCATAAATTGAATCCCACCCCAATGTGTAGTTACTGCACAGCGTGAATTGATAGGTGGCCAAAAAATACCTTTTTTTATCCTAATACATTACTGATACGTGTTTTTTGCACTTTTGCCCAGTCCATATTTGTTGATCGAGCCACCTTGCAGGTAAATTTGAATCCACATTTGTGTAGTTAACCACAGGTAGAATTGTTAGGTGCCTAAAAAATACCTTTTATTTTCCGAATACATTTTCAGATACGTGTTTATTCACTTTGGTCGCAGGCCAGCTTTGTTGATAGATCAAACTTTGGCATTTATAATATGGAATACAGCAATTTTGTAGTCACCACAGGTGTAATTGAATATGTGCCAAAAAACTCTTTTTTATACCGAATACATTGACGATACGTATTTTTTTTGCACTTTTGCCTCAGTCCAGATTTGTTGAATAGAGCCGACCTTGCAGTTAAATTTGAATCCAGCAATTGTGTAGTTACCACTAGGTTAATTGGATAGGTGCCAAAAAAATACCTTTTAATTATCCGAATACATTACAGATACGTGTTTTGATTGACTTTGTACACTACAAGCTTTGTGTCATTGAGGCACCCCTGCCGCTTAAATGTGAATACTCATATTTTTAAGTCACCACAGGTGAATTGATAGGTCCGAAAAAGATACCTTTTATTATCCGAATACATTACAGATACGTGTGTTTTGCACCTTTTGGGCCCAGTCCAGATTGTTGATAGAGCACCTGCAGTTAAATTTGAATTCAGACATTTGTGTAGTTACCACAGTGAAATTGATAGGTGCAAAAAAATACCTTTTATTATCCGAAAACATTACAGATACGTGTTTTTTAAACCTTTTGCCCCAGTCCAGATTTGTTGATAGAGCCACCTGCTAGTTAAATTTTGAATCCAGCAATTGTGGGGGGTTATTACCACAGTGAATTGATTAGTTGGCCAAAAAATACCTTTATATTATCCGAATACATTACAGATACGTATTTTTCTGCACTTTTGCCCAGTCGCAGATTTGTTTGAATAGAGCCACCTTGCATTAAATTTGAATCCAGCAATGTGTAGTTACCACATACGTGAATTGATAGGTTCCAAAAAATACCTTTTATTATTCCGAATTCACATTTCAGATAAATCTTTTTCGATTTTTCACTTGGCGCAGCACAGCGTTGTTGATCAGATCTACTTTGCAGTTAAATTTGAATACAGCAATTTTGTATTAACCAAAGGTGAATTGATAGTGCCAAAATATCCTTGTTATTATCCGAATACATTTACAGATACGTAGCTTGCACTTTTGCCCAGTCCAGATTTGTTGATAAGAGCAACCTTGCAGATAAAATTGAATCCAGCATTGTGTAGTTACCACCGTTGAAATTTATAGGGCCAAAAAATACCTTTATATCCGAATATCATTTCATATACGTGTTTTTTCACATTTGGCGCAGCCAGCTTTGTTGACTTGAAAAATCTACTTTGACAGTTTATATTTGAATCCATGCAATTTTAGTTTGATATGGAAGGATTTGGATAGCTGTGATTTGCCGTCTTTTATAAGAGACTTTTCAAAACCTCTTTCCATACCTTCTCAATTTGTATATTTCATGTGAAACAATGGAGGCGAAATCATGTGTGGTAAGCGAGCAAAGAGTGGGGTAGACATGGAGTAGAGGTATGAGAGAAGGTGCTCCATCAAGCGCTTTGACACAAGCAATCCAGCAGTATCATTCAGTCATGACCGTCAGGCCTTGTCATCGCTGGTCGAGGCCCTGTGAATCTCAGTAACGAACAAGCTGTCGCCAGCTTTCCTTCTGTGGTTAAATGCAGACCTGCATCCATCAGTCTTACCTCCTCGTCCTCCCAGTCACGCCACAAATGTCGTCATTCAAGCATCACCAGCATCCTACTCAACATGAAGCACCCAAATGGTCAACTCGTTGTACCCACCAAGAGGTATAACTCCATGTTCTGAAGACCTCTTGTGATGTACCAATGCGGCATTGGGCCAGGAAGGCATGTTGAAAAGATCAAGAGTGCCAAAGAGGATGATTTTCTCTGCTCTGACGCCAGTTACTGATGCCATCAGAGGAGGAGAAGGAAGCCCTCAATCGGCAAAAATCCCGGGCGTGCTCGGCAACGCCTTGCATCCCCTCTTGCTTGTAGCCCGGCTCTCCTGGATGCAGAAGTGTCAGGGACGACGAAGTCAACTGTGTTGATGATATGAGTACGGACATTGCGATCCGACGTGGTCCATTTTCAGAGAATTTGCTTGTGAGCCTCATCACAGGACAAGGAGGAAGACGATGGGTACGTGTCAGTACGGGTTCCGCCATCAAAAAGGGAGAAGGGTTGAACGGTAGCCAGAAGTCCGCTGAAATGATTCCGCCAGCCACGGTCAGCGCAAACCTCCGCTCTCCCGCCTTATGCACCAGTCAAAAAGTCGCAGACCTCTCAAGCTGGGCCTGTCTATGACCAAGCCTCTGATTCACCTCATACGATGTCATATGCCGCCTTTTGCCGTAAACGCATAAGTAAGCAGACTTAGGTGGTTACCACCACTAACATGTCTATCACATGGCAGCCCGAATGCATGAGTCTGAAATGAGTGCAACACTTGGCCAAAAAAGGCCAGACCGACGCCGGGCCTCCAACCGACTGTCACACCCTCTTTCTCCTCCGCCACCCTACCAAGCTTCCTCAGCTGCCCATGTCTCTCAGAGTCATGATCAGGGATCATCCTCCGCTTCAGCCTCCATCCGTTGCCTCGAGGACCACCATCACCACCAGAGACCCCATCATACCCCTTTCTCACCTTCTGCCAGTGTGAACGACCTGCACACCGTACAGCGGCAGTCTAGAAGCCAGCCTTATGTCCTTCAGGTTGGAGCAGAAGGCAAACACTTTAATAACCCCAAACCAATCCCAAAGGCCAAAAGCCTGTGAAAGTCGGCATTGCCTGGCTTTTTGGCCTTGGAAATGTTGCCTTTCTGTCTGTGGACACAGATGGGTTCCACGCCACGTCATGGCCTTTTGCCTGCCACCAATACGCCGATGCCGATGCAGGCATTTTCTTTGCCAGAAAAAGCCGTCCCTGCGCCCTGGCCAGGCCACCGTGTCATCTAAAATTTCAAGCGCCTTGTCTGCATCTGTGGCCGGAAAAGTCCATCTGACCACTCGACACATGGACTAGTAAGCACACCAGGCCGCTATAGTCTCTGTTGACAGCTCTACTGGCGAGCTGGTGGATGTCCCTGGGGTGACGGTGCTCTCAGATTCTCTGGACGCACGCTCTTCAAAACCGCAGGGATGGTGTAGGGTTTCTTTCCCCCCAAGGTCCTCTGGTGGCATTACCGTGCCCAGTTAGAAACCCGGCGCGTGTTGAAATTGAAACTGTCTTGGAACCGTCCACAACACAGGTCAGAACAGTGGACGGCGTGGACGTCTCTCCGCAACGGAGACCGAGGCGCTGGCAGGTGCCAAGAACCTTGTTGCCAGGCAGTGGTGTGCATAACGGGCAAAATCTGCTGCTCGCGCCTTAAGATCGGCTAGTCTGAATCAGCATCCCTTGCTTGGCACAGTACATAGAAGCCTTGTCGTCCAGAAATTTCTAAAGAGCTACGCCGGTCTGGACTGCCTGCTGGAGGAAGGTCTCGAAGTCTAAGTTCGCAACTTCGCCATCTCACCCTGCTCTCGTCCCGCTGTCTGCGTTGCACGTCAGCTCGGCCATCCCCGTCAACCGGTCCTCATTTGTTGACGTGGCATCACCTGGAAATTCCACCCTCCACATGCTCCACGATTTGGTGGCACAGTGCAATGCCCATTACGTTATACGAAGTGTCACAGGGCCTGACAAGCAGCAGTGCGGACCTCGGTGTTTAGCAACCGAGAAGGAGGCAGGGAAAGCTCTGCACCCCTTGCCAGTTTTGAAGAAGCCACCAAAATGTCGGGGGGGGGGGGGCGGAAAATGCCCTTGTCAGCATGAGCATTGTGTGATCTAAGTTCGGGAACGATCTTTTTACACTCTAAAAAACGGGCCCCGCCACACGGGGAGGGACGACACAGATCAGACACGGACCTTTCTCCCGCAAATCCACAAGGGCCCACAGTTTCAAATTTCATCGGTCTTCATTAGGCAGTGGGTTTGGGGGCCAAACTTGCAAGGGGGCCATCAGCCCCCAGGGCATATCTCAGGGAAGTCAGGGGTGGTTGAACTTACCGGAGGCAGCAGAGAGAGGGAGAAATGAGGGAGGAGAATGGGGGGGAGGGATTCCTGACACCCATGTTACCACTCCCTCCCCTTTAAAAGGTTGGCGCGAATTTGAGGGGAGGAGGTGAAGATGAGGGAAATCATTTTGCTAGTGCCCCTTGACCAGAGTGCTTGGGAAATCATATTGCTACCATCTCTCACATGAGTCTTTGGATGCTCCATTTCCTCATACATGATCCCTCGCATTAATAATAGCCATCAAAATGAACAACAGTTACTCGGTGGCCCACCCTCCGTGGATCCCCGTACAAAACAAAACTCAGCACTTTCCTTCCACCCACCCAGAATAGAGAGTAAAATGCAGGAAATGGAGACCTTGAGCTGATTGATCAACTGGAGCCACTTTGCGTCTCTTCACGTTCCCCAAATGTACGGTGGGAACAACATCAGCGACGTGACCGCAGTAAGTGCCCAGTAGCGTAGCGGCAGCAGCATCAAGGTGGCAGAGCCTAATGGGTGACATCTGGCAATCTTTGTTACCACATTCACGCACTCATGCAATGCAGGCAGGCACATCCTACACACAGAGACAGCTATAAGAACAAGGTGCACTGACTATCTCGTCTCAACACCAATGTTTTCGTATGTGTTCCGGACCCAATAGACCTACTGGGTAACCAAAATGCAGAAGAATGTCCCTGAGCTGGCTCGTCACGCCATAGGAGGTGTTTGTCCTGCCAGCAGCCCAGTGTCCATATCTGAGGTGGACTTCAGCACAGCTGAGGATTCATTACAGACAAACGCAACGTCCTTTCCACTAGATAATGTGGATCTTTGAACTTTCATCAAGATAATCCAGGCATGGATCTCTGAGAAAGTTTGTGCCCATTGCGAGGTCACCGATTAGGGTTTGCCGGTCTACCTTCACATTCCTCTCAAACAGAAATGGTCCTCCTTGAAAACTTTTTTTTAAAATTAGATCATTTCTCTACTGCAATTTTTATTCTCATGTCCTAACAGTTTCATTTTGCTGGTTTTGCTGAGAGGAACCTGTATAGACAGCAAGGTTTTTAATGACAACACCGTATTCCATTTACTCACTTTATCTTAAAAGTTTTCGCATTGTCAAGGTTTTGAGGTCATGTTGCTGTGAGATACAGCTATAATTATGGTCCTTTGGAAACAGAAATTGGCTTTTTAAGTTGGCATTTCTCCCTCACAATTTTTTAATAGTGGGGCTGAGATAGTCATATTTATGAATTTTTTTGGGGTCAGTTAGCTGTGATACAAGCAAAAATCCTGGTCCTTTGAACAGAAATGTGCTTCTAAGTGCAATTTCTCCCTCACACATTTGTTTTAACAAGTGTGCTGAGAATTCATTTTATAAATGTTTGGGTCATGGCTGCTTTGAATAGCAGCAATACTATCAGAGTCCTATTATAAAAAAAATGTTGTTTGTAACAGACATTTGTTCCTTTCACAATTGTCCAAAGTGGCTCAAGGGTCATGCTTGAATTTTGGCGGCATTTGCTTTGAAATGCAGCTATACTACAGTCCTAATTATAAATAAAAATGTTGTTTCGAACAGACATTTGTTCTTCACTATTAGTCCAAAGTTGGCTCAATGGTCAGCTTTGAATTTTGGGGCATTTGCTTTGAAATGCACTATACAACAGGTCCTATTTTAAAAAAATGTTGTGTCTAACAGACATTTGTTTCTGTCACAATTGTCCAAAAAAAAAAAAAAGTTTTTTTGGGGTCTCAAGGGTGGATGTGCTGTCCGAAACAGGAATAGGTAGGACACTGTTAATGGCCACATATTGCAAAATGACTTATTTTTTGTGCGAAGGATCTTTAACATAGCAATCAATTCCCTGTATTGGAGACATAATCCCATTTAATACAATTAAAAAAGAAGAGAAACAAAGACATGGTGGGATTTTCCATCCTATTTTAAAAATGTGTTTTCTAGAATTAAACTACTAAAAAACTTGCATAGTACAAAATAGCTGTAAAAAATTCCTCTGATATTGTACACAGGGAGGTACAGGGGAAAACTTGGACCAGATGTAGGTATAACAGCAGGACATGGAGGTATGTAGCACTGACAGAGAACAAAGTACAGAGACAATTTCCGTTCCAGCACATTGAGTAAATGAGAAAAAGAATGCCAAGAAATAGGGCACCTGGGGGAACAGAGCGTTAACCAGCAGTATTTCCATGTGAAGCTCAATGGTACCCCCACAATGAACGTAGGGCAATCGCTACCCAGGTCTTGACTGGTGTACTGAGGAAGGCTGGAGTCCACACACTTCGCTTCCGCACTTCCTGCATCACACGACAGTTTATCGTTTCTCGCGTCCATCAGGGCATTTTTACCTCGTGTTAATAGATGACAGACACCAGCCTGGTCTCTCACCGCACCCACTAAAACACTCCGGCCCGGGTCTGCTGTGTCACAGGACAAGGTTAAGTCCGAAGTCCAGTTCAACTAAAATGGGGGTTTAAAGACTTTTTTTTTTCCGGCATTTTTTTTAATCGGGCGGCAGACGGGTTAAAAGGCATATTTGGGGCCCAGGACAGGGACAGTAAAATTCCATTCAACAAAAAGGGGTTAAAAGACCCCTTTTTTTCCGGCATTTTTTAATCGGGAGGTCAACAGTTTAAGGGTTATACTGCATTCCAGGACGGGATTTTAAATGCCATTTCAATAAAATGATGGTTCAAAAAATACCCCCTTCGGCCCTTTTTTAATTTGGGGGTGATGCGGTTTTAAAAGGGTCATCTGTGGAAAGACAGGGAATGAAGGGGTGGTGACTTTTTTCTGGCTTTTAAGCCTAAGTGTTGTGCCTAAGAGTAGCAGGTATCCATTTGACGTTGTGGCTTTTAAATTTCCAACTTTCTCCACCCTGTTTGGTGTAAGAATAAAGGTGTTTTGCTCTCCCATAGACTTTAATGTCTTTCGCTAAATCGCTGCTCCTATCGAAAAACCTTATCGATGGTGGCCGACTATCGACTATCGGCCAATGTCGATAGCCAACATAATCGCTCAACACTAGTTTCTACGACTTCGACAGGGACTCTGATACAGACTACAACACACACCCAAAAAGGGCATTTTTGGGGGGCACTTACTCAGGGGGTCCTCTGTCCTTTCCCACGGTTTAAATTTAAAATTTTACATGGTACAACCGCTCTGACTTACGCTTACCGGGCTGATGCACTTTGTAGTCCACATCTCCCACATTTTCAGTTCTTTCATAAGGCACCAGGGACTACCGAAATGGGGCATCAAAGCTGTTAACTGTTAATGAACTCGGGGCAACTCACATCCCCCGCCACTCTGTGAGCATCCCTGGTCAGAAAAACCTCTGGAGAATACACTCTTTGTTTTTTTCACTCCCTAATTGACCTCCTAACAGAGACCTGGGCATTGTACGACCCAAGGCCACACCCGACTCTTTAGCCTCCCGGGCACGAGTGAATTCCCAAGATTACATGCAACTCAGTAGTCCCCGGCCATTAAAATCCCAAGTCAATACCGGTCGCTAAGCTATCGGCTTAAGACCTGGGCGATCGCTGATGGTGGCACCAGGGACTAACTGTATGTGCATCCTCTGAATGCACATACAGCTGCTGGCTTCAGCATATATGGAAATTATACCATTTTTTTATGTAAATGTATAAAAAATTCTGCCATTATCCTTTTTTTTACCTTTTCTGGGGGTTTTTCCAATAGAAATAAAAATGGTACGGCCCACATTCCTGTCTATAGTAATGGCTTCTGTGGAGTAAGTGTATGGACTAATCATGACATTAGTCATGTGACCGCTGGCATTCAGATAATCACAAGGTTACATGGTATTTATGGGTGAACTGAGTAGGAAAAATGCACTGCGTATATTGACTCATATAACTGCTGTCTCTTTAAGTAATGTAATGTTGGTAACCCCTTAAGGATGGGACCTCTATGACATGGTCCATTTTCAGATCTGACGTTAAAAAATTAAAATTTTAAATCTTTGGATTTAGAACGTTTTCCTGATACAGGGGGCCTCATGAGGAAAACTTTTTTTGGGTGTTGATTTTTCTTTTGTTGCCCACAGCAACCTATAGGAGCTGCACTTTTATTTCATATTGTGCTCTGAAAAAATGAAAAAGGAGCTCTGATTACTTGCTATTGGCAACAAAGAAATCTTTTAAAACTAGACAGTTTTTATACATGTCACTGCAAATACAAAATTTGCCATTTTCAAAAACAAAAATTAACATGCGAACAGAAAAAAACCAAAACACAAAATATTTATGACAAAATGAGCGAGCAGTAAAAATTCTATTCTTAATCTCGAACTTTTTTGTTTGGTTCGAGATTCTATTGGGAAATACAGTCCCTGACAAAGTTTTTGTTGCTTTTCCATTTTGGTGTAAACCAAAGCTTATAACCAAACTTAAAATTCATCCATTGATTTTTAAGGGGGGGAAAGATCTATGCAAGCTGAAACCCCAAAAAGAGGTTTTGTTTAAAAAAATAAATTTTCTTCACGCTGAAAGTTATCATTAAAGGGAAAACAAAATCAAATTTTTTACAAACAAAAGTTTTTTTTTGCCTTTTAATAATGCAAAAAAAAAAAAAAAAAACATGCCGACACACTGCTAAAAAGCTAGATGAGACTGAAAACCCGAGGGAACAACCCCCCATGCTATTAAAAAAAATCCCAGGGCAGCGATGGGGGTGACCCATATACTCTCCACTAGGTGGACAAAAACTGCCCTTAAATTTACATCTATTCACATAACGCAAAAAAGCAAAAAAAGCCACAGTACCCAACTTTGTAAAACTATACAGATCAAAAAAAAATTTAAACGCCGCTCGCACACCTTTCCCTCATAGGGGGGGGGCTGCTGGTATTCTGCTTGCATCCAGTCCCCAGACTGTGGGGGAAAAAAAATTTTCACATACTGGAAAAAAAAAACAAAAATAGGTATTGGTTAACATAAGGCCACTATATTTTTAAGCCTCCAGCCCCCTTTACGGGGTCCTCATCTATTGGAGGTCCCTACACCCCTTAAAACAACAAAATACAGAAAAAGGGGAAAAAATTACTAAAAAAAAACCAAAAAACATGGGCCCACTCACTGCTAGAAAAGCTGAATGAACGAACACAGAGACAACAAACGCCCCCCTCTATTAAAAAAAAACCCCGGTGCAGCTGATGGGGGGTGACCCATATTCTCCCCACTAGGGGCAAAAGCGCCCTTAAATTTTACATCTATTACATAGCAGCAAAAAAGCAAAAAAAGCCACAGACCATAGTTGGGAAACTAACAAATCAAAAAAACCCTAAGACAACCTCATTTTTTTTTTAGTAATTTTTTTCCCTTTTTCGTATGTTGTATATAATGCAAACCCAACCTAGTTTAATCTCACCTGTGCTCACTAAATTGATCGGTTAATTAGTGGGGGGATAAAAAAAGAACGCAGCACCCCCAACCTTCCTTAACGCAACTTGCCCCCGACAAAAGCCAAAAATCCACCCTGGGTCAAGCCCTTGATTATCAAAAGGGTTTAAGACCAATCCACTTCAGAAAGGGGGCTTGCATCTTTAATGGTCTCACTCAAGTTACAAAGAATAAAAAAAAGGGTTTTAAGAGACGAATGTTTTTTTGACAACCCAGTCCCAGACCCCCCAAGACAAAATGCTCAAAAGGAAAATTTTGTTGGTTCGAAAATTAAAAGCCAGCCCCTCTTCCACTTCAGCAAGCTTCAACAGCCTGGTCACCTCAGGTCCCTGTGTCAACCAGAACATTTTTGGATCCCGTCTCAAAATGGGTTTCCCTGGCGAATCAGTGCCCCGAACCAGCACTAACAAAAGGAATTTAAAAAACCCGGGGGCATTCCAGGCAACAGCCTCTAAACGGATGGACACTGGAAAATGGCGAATGGATTTTAATGAATCCCCCCACAAATAGGCAGGAGACCCACGAAACCCCTATGGATCCAAATACCCCCCCGAAAACAGTTAATTTGGAGGAAAGATCATGGTCGGTTTTTAAAAACTATGGGGGTGGTAAACATTTCAAGGTGGAAGGCAATATCAATACCTAAAATATCAAAAACATTTTGCTACCCTTACTTCCCCAAATAAAGGGGGCAAATTTTGCAGCAGGGTGTGCTCCATCTCAATATCCATTTTCTACATCAAAGTTTTCCCCAACAAAGAAGACAGGGGCTCCAGGGCTGGCACCCAGTCACCAATGAACATCATGAAAATGTTTGGGGTAGGGTAAAAGAGGAACGGGAAAAACAAAACCAAAGAATCTTGACGAACCTGGGGGACATTAAGACGCATTTCTTTGCTATTCCTGATTTTTCTCTAAATTGAATAAACATTGTCAAACGCTGGAAAGTCCTTCAAGCCAGGGAAATCACACAAAAAAAAAATAGGGTCTTAAGCACCAACAACTTAATTTACCCCGTGTTATGAAACATATCTTTGTATTTGAAGTGAATTATTTGTTTGATTTTCACATTACTTTCTGTGGACAACAAAAGTTTTGTCTTGCCAAAATCTGACCTTTCTGTGTTCCTTAAATGATCAATATTTCAGCAGCGAAACAAATTTATTTTAGTTAACAAAATCTCATTTGGGAGGGTTTCAGCTTGCATATGTCATTCCTAAAACCAATGGATGAATTTTAAGTCAGGTTATAAGCTTTTTTTTCCACAACATGGATAAGCCACAGAACTTCTGTCCGAGACTGAAGAATTCGAACTCGAACACTAAAGTCAATGGAAGAAGATGTTATAGTTAATTTTTATATCTATATGAGTGAGGAGAAGCTGTAATTGCCATCCATACCAGTAAACGGGATACGTGGAACAACTAAGTGAAGAAAATTTGGCATAAGAGTGACAGAAAAAAATTGAGAGACTAAAATAGTTTTAAAATACATTCCTTTCAATGACGAACTGAAAAAATGAGGAGAGTTTGCAACATAGGCGTAGCTATAGGAGGTGCAGTGGTAGTAGCTGCTATGGGGCCCTGCATCCTGAGGGGGTCTGAAAGCCCCTTTGACACATAACAGATTTGGAGACGGTGTGTTATACAATTACTAAACCCCCAGTATCACTTAGCAAATCCAAGCACTCTGTATAATATATATCCATGTATATGAGAGTTAGGCATTATGTGAGCCTGCAAATGTCGCCAAATAACAGCTTCTGGGTGTGGGAAAGATGCAGCCAGCAATACTAAACTCCATAACTATTGATATCTATGGAGAGGAAAATCTAATCTAAGTGCAGTCTGTATAGTACAGAGAGTGAGCTGAAAATGGCATTCACAAGGCAATACAATGAAATATATATTACATGGTCATGTTATTTTAGCAGCCAATGAGAGCTCTGCACCTCAGCGATGACATTTTTGACACTTCTCTGTGCTCTGCACTGATTGGATGGCCACCAAATGTGCAGAAAGGTGATTGGAAGGCTGACAAAAGTGCAGAGAATCACTGAAAATGGCATGTTGAACTAGAACTAGAACTTTACTCGAATGAACAGTAAAATATTTGGTTGGAGTTCTAAAAATTCAAGAAGTTCTGCTAGAACTTAACTTTTCTAGAACAGTTCGATCAACACTATTTATAATTAGCATCTACCATATATCTACTTTATGTTAGTAAAACATTTTTAAATGACTTTAAAGAAACTGCACGCCTTAAAGTATTCACAACAGCATTTAGGAAGTATTTTAAACCCTTTATGTGTTTCAAAGGACTTAACCCCTTATCAGTATGTTTTTATGTAGTGCAATTAGTCAATAATCCGGCTACATAGGAGGTTATTGTCAGATGTTAATTGCTGTTGACATCCACCAGTAACAGCAGAGAAGAAAGACAACTCCATTTCCTACTAATAAACCCCTTACTGTCGCAGCCAGTTTTGACCTTCCTGACAGAGCCCCATTTTTTAAACCTGTCATGTTTCACTTTGTGTGGAAATAACTTTTTTGATGCTTTTACCTATCCATGTGATTCAGATATTGTTTTCTCATGATACATTGTGCTTTAAAATAGTAAGAAATTGTATTCCATAAAACACCTGTTTATTTGTGAAAAATATCAAAATGTTGTGAAAATGTGTAATTTTGCCGTTTTTAAAGTTTAAAAATTTCTGCGTGCAAAATATTTTATAACTAGCATCTATCATATGTCTATTTTAGGTTGGCATAATTTTTTAGATGTATTTTTACTTTTTACGAAATTGTGGGGCTTAGAAATTTAGGGACACGTATGAAAATTGTCTAGTTCTAAAATTCACTTTGTTGCCCATAGCAACCAATCAGAGAACCTCTTTCATTTCATATAGTGTTCTGGAAGAATAAAAGGGACACTCCAATTGGTTACTATGGGCAACAAAGTGAATTTTAGACCTAGACAATTTTCATACATGTGGCCCTTAGTATTAATTATTCACATTTTCAAGAAAATTTGCAACATTGATTTTTTTATGGACCAGTCCAGTTCTGACATGTCTTTGAGGGGCCTGTATGTCAGATGCCCCCCAAAAATGACTCCATCATCCAACTGCTATGTACTAATCTCTATGGTAACTGTCAATCACTATCCACAGCCTGACATACCGGCAGCCCCGTAAATCTAACAAACATGTCGGAGGCTGTCGAGTAAGATAGTAGCAGTCACAATTATATAATGGTTGCTCCGAAGGAGACAGAAGGAGCCCCCTTGTTCTGTCTGTCCCTTAACTGTCGCAATCGTGATGCGCTGTGATCATGTAAGCTCTGCTTGTGAGTTTGCATGATCTGCATGACATATCCATAAGTCAAATTGCGGGAACCCCTTCCCGACCATGACATATGGGTATGTCAAATGTCGGTAAGTGTGGTGCATTTTTCCCGCACTCCAATTGGCAGGGTGCCAAACAGTTAACATGGTGGTTAGAATCCTTGTGAAAGCTTCTATCACTGTCATGTCTGCCGTTTTATTACTTTCTGCTGCACTATGAAAACCCTACATATTTGGTATTGTTGTAACCTTATCCTGCAGAATGTAGATAGCACATCATTAATACTGAAGCGTGAAAACTGTATAAACAAAATCCTTACAAACATGGCACAAGTAAGTTTAGAATTGTTTGTGGTTTTCCAGTATATGCTATGATACAGTCAATGACACTGTTAGAAAGTACATCTTGTCCCACAAAATAAAGCTCTCATATGTCTATGTAGATGGAAAGTTAAAAAAGTGATGTCTCTTGGAAGGCGAGGAGGAAAAAAAACTAAGAGCCATATATGATTATGACCGACTGTCAGGAAGGGGTTAAAGCAAACTTGAGGTGAAATGTTAAAATTTCACTTTTTTTTTGCATATTTTCAATTTCATTCTTTTTTTTTATTGGAACACAATAGAGGTTAACAGGGAAATGTAACTGAACTAACTAAACCCCTTAAAGGGGTTTTATCGTTACAAAGATCATGTCTCAGATTATGGGGACAGTAAAAATAAGCACTTTTGTAATTGGGTTGCATTACCTCTGTCACTTGGTTTAGCAGATATCAGCTTCGCTGTAAATCTGTCTTCTATTTCTGCTGTTGCTGGTCAGAACGCCCCCTGGTCGATTCCTGTGCCCTAGACACGCCCCCTGCACTGTGATTGGCTGGCTGACATTTCATTCAGCCTGTTGGGATATGCCCCTAGACAGGAAACGTCATGGCCACGCCCCCTGCACTGTGATTGGCTGCCTGCACACTCTCTGTTTACTCCCCTCTGAGCTGTTAAAATCGATAGTGAAACCAGAGTCTGCTGGCTCTATGTACATCTCAGCTCTAGGGGGGAAGGATCTGGGAAATTACTGCCTGTTTAAAGGGCTTTTGCCAAGAGGTTGATTCACCTCCTCACAGGTTCAGTCCTTAAGCTGCTACTTTGAAAAGAGGGCGTTCTGTTCCTCAGATCGAATGCAAGCCCCGCCTCCTTATGACATCATCATCTGTAGTGTATAACATAAGGATTCACCACAGTGTCTGAACGAGCTGCTTGTTTAGTGCAGTGCGTAGGTGATCAGCTTGGCATGACAGAGGTTGGGAGTTCAAATCCCATCGTTTTTTTTTTTCTTTTAGAAATTGTACACATGTAAAGATATGAAAATATATGTGTAGACATCTATAATTTTATATATATATATATATATACACACACACACACACAAAGCTCCCCTATATAGTGTCCCATCCTCACAGTCACTTCCAACATATGTGATACAATGCATATACTCTCGGGGATGAGACATGATATAGGGGAGCTATGTATGTGTATATATATCATTATAGAGATTGACATATATATTTTAGGTCTCTCTACATATGTGTAGAATTTAGGGGAGGGGGGAAATATACCCTGTGAGGGGACTAGAACTCCAAACCCCTTCGTTGTAAAACCAACACTCTATCGTTACACCATCAGCCCAAGTCAGTTACAGATTGAGCAGGTTCTTCTCTCAAAGCTGATTTGCTTCTCCCCCCACTGTTTTCACTCATATCACTGACAGCAAGCAGAGATCTTTACTTGAAGCTGACATTTTTCCTTGTAGTTGAGTAAAGGTCTCTGCCTGTTGTCAGTACAATTTGGTTGAATACCACTAGAGCAGAAGTTAAAGCTGCTGGCTTTCAGTGTGTAAACTAAGAGATATAATAGATATAATAGGTGCTTGCTGCAGCTTGTGGAGCCTCAAGGCTGCAGACATAAGCATGCAGGAGGCTACAAAAGCTGTTAAAATCCAGACAACCCTCTGCATCTCCTGCTTCTAACAAAATGATGATGTCACAGTTCTTCAGTGAGGAGAGACACGCCTTGTGGGAGGGGAGACACGCCTGCTGAGAGGAAGAACACACTCCTGGATTTCAAACTCAATCTGAGAAAATTAGCAGAACAGCATGAGCAGCTCAAACGATAAATCCCCTTTAAGGAATATATACAAGAGTCTGTTAGGTATATTGATCTCATGTGTTTCACATATTTTTTTAGGTTTAGACTGTGAAAATAAAAAAATGCTGTTTGGGCATTTGGCAAGGCATACAAGGGATAGACTGCTATTTGGCTTTTCGAACACATATTTTGGTAGGTGCCATGTTGCATTTACAAAACCCTAATGTACAAGTACAGGTGAAACCTTACAGAAGTCACACAATTTTGGAAAGAACACCCCTAGCCAAATTCAAACAGGGATGTAGTGTGCATTTTGGGCACAAGTGTCCCACAATTTTTTTAGCAGTGGATCTTGAAAATGGCAAAAAAACAAAACAGTAACTGCGCCATTATTTATTGGGTTTCATTTTTGCAACATTGATTGAGCAGTATGAATGTCATAATAACTAGAGATGGGCGAATTTCTCAAAAATTCGATTCGGTCACTTCGCCAAATTTTTCCAAACAAAATTCGTTTCGTTACGAATTACTTCGGCACGAATCGCGTTAAAAAGAAAGCTATTTCCAGGCTGCACAGAGCCTGCAGGGTGCTGTAAACATTGTGCCAATGCTTAAATATGCAGGGGAGCTTGTTTTTGGTCTTCAAACAATGTTGGTGTGTTTAGTTATGACACGCAGATGACTGCCACCGCTCTAGAATCGCTTCACTATAAAATTCCCTGGCACTTAAGAGGGTAAAACTACCAAAAACTCAAGCTGGAATGTAGCCTGATAAAGTCATGCCAGCGAAAGCTGGAAAAAAACAAGCTGAGAGCTCAGGTGGCAACATTAGTGACAGAGTGTGGGGGTGACGGCGGCAGCCACAGCAGCATGAGGTCCAGGCAGTGGCACAATGAACATTCTGGAGGGGGCAAAACACGAGGAAGCCCAAGAGGGCACAATGACTGAGAGCGGAGGTCACGGCGGCAGCAGCATGAGGTCAGGCAGTGGCACAATTACACAGTGTGGAGGACAAGGCAGCAGCCACAGCAGCAGCATGAGGTCATAGAGTGGCACAATGACAGAGTGTTGAGGAAATGGGGCAATACCATCCCTGGTAAAGATGGTGGTAGGCAGATGGAGAAACTGTCAGCAGATGTGTGGCATCAGGCGGGTGGGGGCATCAGAATAATGGCTTGGGGCGGGTAGTTTGAACCCAACGGGACCCTAAGGCATTGGGGGTTGGGAAATCCTGGCCGATCCATGCCTGATTCAACTTGACAAAGGTCAGTCATACCACATTTCCCGTGCACACGCGGGTTCTCCTTGGGGAAACGATGGCCCCCGCTGCACTCAACCCCCGCTCTGATCCCACACTACTGGCTGGGCAGGACAGCTTCTCCACTGCAAACTTGGCAATTGCGGCCCACACCCTCAATTTGGCTGCCCAGTAGTTTCCCGCGGATCTTCTAACTGAGTGGCAAGTGCCCGTCCAAGTAGGCCACAACCTGTTGGTTCAGGGACTGCTCCAGGCCTGCTGCTGCTGCTGCTGCTGGCGACTGCCCTCCTCACAGGCAGTGAAGGAAGCTGCTCATCAGTTGACTCCAGACTTAGGGTACTACTGATGTAGCTGGTACTGCTCCTACCCCCCACCTTCCCCCAGCAGCCGAGGCATTTGCACGTGAGCGCTGAGGAACCCCCCCTCAGACCTGTCCCGAGGAGGGACGATGCCGCACATAGCAGCGGCCAACTGATTAAAGGAGGATTTCCCATAGTAAATTTTAGTTCGTCTTCCCTCTCAATACTGGGGAAAAAGGCTCCCATTTTGGACCGGTAGCGAGGGTCCAATAGGTGGAGAGCCAAACTCAACCCTCTGCGGATGCTGACTATTCGCTGTCACTAGCCAGGCAAATAAGCATGCTGCGGGCCATCTGCACAAGTGACTCCGAGGGCTTCCTGCCTCCCATTCCACTGTATACTGCCACGGTGCTTGGGGGTCATCTGCCTCATCTTCCTCATCTCCATCCACCTCCTCCAGCTGCTCCTGCTCCTCCTCTCTTGTCACCTGGGTAGAAAATCCACTTTATTTCACCAGACAATGCTTCTGCTCCAATGTCCTCCTCCTCCTCCTCCATTTCAGTCCCCACCGGACTCATGTGGCCACGAGATGTACGCCACGTCTCCAGTCCCCTGCCCAGACAGATTTTTTCAGCATCTGTTCCAGGACATGAAGCAGTTGGGAAAGACGTTATTCATCCCGTAGTCCTGGCGACTGACAAATAACGTTTGCCTCCTCGATTGGCCTCAACAAACGGCAGTGTTTTCACGCAAAGAGCTGCCACTGGCGACATCAAAGTTACACAGGGGAGTACTTCTGTCTGCCTGGATCATCAAAAAATCGTTAATGGCCTTTCTCTATTCATACAGTCGGTCCAACAGTGCAGGCTGGAAAATTTCCCGCGGGTGGAAACATCGCATATCAGAGTGTGTTGGGGAGGCCGTTCTGCCGCTGCAACTCGAGGAGGGTGTTCCTGGCTTTGTACGAATGGATAAAGTGCATGCACAGTTTCCTGGCCATTTTCAAAAATGTTCGAAGATCGGTGGGGAAAACTTCAGGAACCTTTTCACAACCAGATTGAACACGTGCGCCATGCAGGGCGCATGGACCATTCCTCCTCGGTGCAGCGCGGACACCATGTTCCTCCCATTGGTTCCGATTTGCAGTTGGCGCGGAGAAAGCCACACATCGATTTTTCTTGCTGCATGACGCGGAGCAGTTCCTCCTGTGTGACTTCGTTCGCCGAGGCAAGCCAGGGTGTAGAACTGTGTGACACCGCTGTGCCCTACACAATGTTGGGATGATGGAGCAGTACTTGTGGAGGCTGAGATGGTGGTGGTGGTGGGAGGAGGGGGAGCGGACATCGGCGCAGGTGCAGCAGTTTGACAACGTGGAGGAGAAAGCGGCGTCTTTCCCGTCCAAGTTGCTGGTGTGCCTGGGGTGGAAGCACATTCACCCAGTGGGCCGTAAAGGACATGTACTGGCCCTGACCGTAGTTACAGCTCCAGAAGTCCGCGCTCCGTGCACCTTGAACAAACCGATAAGCTCAAGACTGACCCACCTTCTGTTCTACATATTTATGAAGTGCTGGTACTGCCTTTTTGGAAAAGAAATTACGGCTTGGAACTCTCCATCTCGGCTCGGCACAAGCCATTAGTTCTCTAAACGGTGCAGAGTTCACCATTTGGAAAGGTAGGGACTGCAGTACCAACAACTTGGACAGGAGCAAAGGTCAGCTGCTGCACCCCTTTGGATGGTTGGACGCATACTTTGTCTCTTTGCAATCGCCTCGCTGAACCGACTGCTGGCGCCATGAGTAGCGAGGAGCAGGAGCAGGCTCGGACTGGGCCGCCGGGGACCGGGGAATCCCCGGTGGGCCCCCCGAGCCGCTGCGGGCCCCGGAGGCAGTGCCGTCGCTTCCCGGGGCCCGTCCGCGCATCCGGACACTGAACGCCCGGGACCCGCGTCCCGAGCGCTCAGAGACCGGCCCGGGAGTCGGGGACTAATGTCCCCGACTCCCGGGGGCTGCGCGGTGACAGCGGAGCAGAGCGCCACTGGCGCTGCGCTCCGCTGATCTCCCCGGCAGGCTTATGGTGTCAGGCCTTCAGCCTGCCGGGCGCCGGCCCTACTAGTGACGTAGGCGGCGCGGTGACATCACCGCGCCCCTATGCAGGACGGAAGGAGCCGGCGGCAGCACGGAGCGGCCGGGGACCGGGCAGAGCCGGAGCCAGGTAAGTGGCTGGTTGTTGTTTTTTTTTTTTTTTTTTTTTTTTTTTAAATCTACTTACAAGGGCCCTGACTACAAAGGGGGCCCCCGGCTACCCGAAGGGGGCACCTGACTACTCTAAAGGGGCCCCTGACTACTCTAAAGGGGCCCCTGCTACGCTAAAGGGGGGGGCCCTGACTACTCTAAAGGGGCCCCTGGCTACGCTAAAGGGGCCCCTGGCTACGCTAAAGGGGGGCCCGATAATCAAAGGGGCCCCCGGCTACGCTAAAAGGGGGGGCCTACAC